>JABASP010000004.1:0-189061 GCA_019776565.1 Sminthurinus signatus | reverse complement strand
TACTATTATTGATCCACTGTTGTGGGCTGTGTGTAAATAAAATTTTATTCCAGTATCATGGAGCCAATTTTTTTTATCCTCGATTAAAAATAGAATTTCAAGAACTATTTGGCAGCGGCTTCTGTCATGTACATTTAATATTTAACTGTTAACTGGAAGACGAAAGAAGTTGCGATGAAACTACCAAGTACCAAAGTACCAAGTATTACGTCTTAAGTTTTATTCTGCTGTTAAAATGATGTGTGTTTTCAATACAAGAGGATGAAAATAGGGCAAATGTGATAAAAACTAAAGGCAAAGTAGTAAATCCAACTCATAAATTCCTTCTGAATGAATAATCAAAAATAGCAAGAAAGAAAGAAAGAAATGAAGAAAAAAGGAGAATGAGACCGAGAAATAGAGAGAGAGACAGAGAGAGATTAGAAGGTGTACAATTTCAATCGACTGATTAATTCATTCCTCTCTCTTCTTTTCTATTTGACTGTTGAACGCAAGTCGGAAGCTATTGTTTGTCTATATTGAATGCTGTATAGTTGTATAGCGTAGTATAAAGTATAGTGTGTAGGATCTGAGATGATCACATGGCGTAATACAATTGCAATCAAAATGAGAACAATAATAAATAAAGTGAAGAGGAGATGAAAGATAATACCAAGATTCAAACAAAACAAAGAGCCTTCCTCAAGGTAATTTGAATTATTGAATTTTTCCTATCCATAGTACACAAGTGTGTAAACTTGTTCAGTATACAGATATACTGTATTCAATGATATCTTTATACTTTATACATAAATAGATACAATTCCATCACATTGGAGTTCATAAAACTCAACTTGATGACATAACACTTGAATCTTGAATACTGTATGTACTGTATGTAAGTATTATAAATCCTGACGCCTCAATTCTCAAGTCAAACAAATATAGGGACTTGAAGCGTACATAAAATATTGTATTCAAAATACATACATGTATGTACACCACATTATATTTTGTATGTTGTGGAAGGCAAATGAATTGATTTTTCCCCTTGGTCTTCATTTTCTCCTCGGTACTCGGTATCCTTTTCAATCCCCGATGTACATATAGAACTGACTTGTGAGAGAAGTGCTTTTAATCCAGGACAATAGAGTCATGATTTTTTTAAGGCAACCTCAAAGTTGAGGATGACTTGAGACTTTCATTTTCTGTTTCTTTTTGTACATGCTCGCACTTTTATATTGTATAATGCGTTTATGTAGTATAGTATTACACATGAATATAAATGTGCTCCTAAACTGTAAACTGCTATTTACTATGAAGTGTATTGTACTGCGTATATTATACTTGAATTTCAAAAACACAGTCTTAACCAACTTGATTTTTTGTAATATAAAACTGTGTTACGTACTTCATGTATATGATGATGATGACGGTGGCGGCGGCGGCGACAATCAACAACTAATCCAAGCAAAAACAATCAGCCAAACTACAACTTGTGTGTATTGTGTATAATATTAGTGGAACGTGGAGTTTAACATGAATAACATGGATTTCTCAATGTAAACTACTTGTTTATACCACAACCAGTGTGAGCGAGTCCTCAGTCATTGGACCATGCCCTATCTATCTATCTATCCATGTATCTGTATCAATCTAGTCCATGGTAGTAGAGGGACAATTACTTGGTCAGTGTAATAGGAATGTAAATTGCTCCTGCTCCTGTTTTCCGTTTTCCGTTTTATACATAATACCTAATACTTGATTTTGATATACTCCATGCTGTCAGATTGTGCAGTAGTAGTATTCAAATTTTGCTTCAGTTTTCACTCCTATTATAGAGTGTAGATAGTAGATACAGCTGATGAGTAGTCAGTTGTCTCGTCTATCTATGGTGATGTGGTGATGTGTTCACATGTACATAGAATGTAATTGCACTATTCAATCTACGCATGGACTCGTACATGTTTTATGTGTGTGTTTACTTTGATTTGGGTCGGAGGAAACAAAATATGTATAGTAAATAGTATAATATGAATTTGATCGTAGATCGTAGATCGTATATCATAACATGTACGTTGTACAATGTACATCGTCGTCGTCAACGAATGATTGTGGTGACGAAAACTTGCCGAGTCATTTTCATTCACAGATGAGATTGTAATTTAAATTTTTGTCCGGTTTAATTAGTTGATCATTGTGGGAAGGCCAAAAGGAGAAATTATGATCATAGGACAGAGAGAAACCGAAAGGTAGTTGGTAGCTCCAAAGAAAAGATGCATCAAACATGTATGTATGCACAAAAAGAAAACACTCATGCAGCTCTGATATCGCAATGATAATAATAATATGCATAATACAATACAATGAATTTCTTTCTTTCTATTATAATCATATTCTTTAGTCTAGACTCTAGACCAATGTCATTACAACAAGAATATTAATCATGAGAACTCAATATGAAATTTACAATAGTACAAACATGATTCTTTATTATTCTGTTATATCATGTCGTTGTTGTTCATCTGTATTTATTTACAATGCGATACAATGCTTGCAAGTGTATTCATCTGTTTGAATGCATGTATAATGTATATTGTACAGAAAGTTATTCTTATTTCTTAATTGAAATGTAAAATCTTCATCTGGGATGGTGAGGTTTCACTTTTACTCTTTTACTCTGACGGATTATTACAACATGACTCTTATTGTTTATTGTAGATAGTCCTTGTCATTCTGATTCAGATTGTTTCTAATTGTAATTCAAGTGATGTGAAAATTATTTCATCTATAGTATGAGCTTACAATGAAAGCTTTGAATTTCGAATGTTTAGTTTCATTCACATTTCAAATACATCAATTTTTTCAAATGATCTATAGAATTTGCTTTAAAACAGGAAAGTTTTGCTTTCGTACCAAATGACGAAAAATGTTTGTATGACGTTTTTATTCAATTTGATATACTTTTTTTTTTATCAAATAAAGCCGAATCAAGTTTCACACAAGGTTATTTTTCCTTGAATGACAAGTCGTACTCATCAGAATAGGAATGTTACAGCTTTGTTGTGATTTCAAATGTCTCTAAATAGAAAGAATGAGGATTCACAAGTAAACTTGACTTGAATTAAGTGAAGTGTGGAAAAGTGGAAGTTAATACTTTATTATCCATATCTCATACGTTTATTCCGTACTTATTACTTTTGCTATCTATATAAAGTATTTACAGCTGACAACTGGATGCATAATTCTAGGTATTTAGATATCATATGCTTCCACTATCGAGCGTTGACATCCTCTTAACGTAGTTTAAAACTTTGTCATCTGTTTTTGTGCAACTAGTACAAGGATGTGTTATGTGTGTAACGTAGCCAGGAGAGAGTGGAGAAATAATTCCGTGAATATGCATGTGACTTGACTCTAGATTCTAGATTCTAGGCACTTTGTATCTTGTATTAGGTTTCTGCAAAATGTGACTGTACTTTGAAGAGGCATTACATAAACTATGGAATAGTAATAATTAATAATAACATTATCGTATTTTTAAAAATGGGACACTACTCAATTGTGATGATGATGACTTTATTGGTCATCAGTTTATCACGTTGAAAAATGAAACGGTTCATAATACAATGAAATTATATCATATCATATAGAAACAAATTACAAATGTCAAGACCCGAACTTCAAGACAAGTAAAAAAAATACAACTCATAAAAGCTATTGTTATTCACATGTGTTCAACTTTCTATGTTCCTTGTTCTATGGTTTATTGGTTCTAATCTTTTAGTAAACAAATTTAATAAAGTGATAAAAGGGAAGGGAAAAAAATAGCTGGAGAAATTAAAAAAAAACTGATAAGTTGCAAGTTGCAACAGTCAAGCTGGAAGTTGTTATTCATTTTATTATATTATATTGTATCATAGGCCATCGGTCAATGTCCGTGTGTGTATTGCATATTTATATACATGGTGTTGAAAGTTGTTGTATGAATGAAATACGTGATATTACGATGAGATAATAATAAATTGTAAAAAATGATGTGGAGAGAGACGGCAAACTTGGGCTTCGGACTGTGGACTGGCAAGAGAGAGCTCCTGGAACTTCTGGAAGACAGTAAAGAGTGAAGATGGACAGTTCACACTTTACTCGTGCTCATATGTATTTATCTAGATATGTATATTTTTGTACTATGCACAAATACACATAAACTTATACCTTGTACACATTAAATTGTATGAGATGACTCCACCTTCCTTGAATTTTTTACCCGCCTTTTCTCAATTCTCTGGTTAAGGAAGGGCAGAGAATTTTAAACTAACAGAAAGAAGAGGGGTTCGGTCAGAGTATTTTTTCTCTCTCTCTTTCCTTTCGTCTATTTTTGTACGTTGTACATGGTATAATATGGAGACTCATATTTTACATATAAATGCTTCTGCTTTCCCCTTTATAATATATGAAGCTTGATATGCATATACAATGACTGTATGCATTTTGCATTCATACATGATACCTGTAGGTTCTACGTTCTACGTGGAACTTGGAAGGTAGATAGATGGATATAAGTGCATGGTACTCTGATTCATAATTCCACATAGAAAAGTATACAAGTATCATGCAATCCAATGTAATGTGATGCAGACAAAGGAACATTGACATTCGAGTCCAATGAAAAAAGTCTGTATGCTCTCTGTACTCTGTACTTTGTACATAGAGGGAGAGAGGGGGTATTTTTATAAAAATCCAATTGAAACGTGTCACTCTGTCGTATTGAATGGGATGAGGAGTGCCCAAATGAAAGCATGAGGTTTAAGTTTCATAAAAATGCATGTATATTATATAACACGTACATGTATGTAGTATCTAATATCTATGATGTAATGTTGAATGTTGGATTGTGTGTAGTGTGTACTTGATTGGGGAAGGTAAAACAGGGGGTTGATTTTTCTCTACCTTTACATCCAATCTCAAACCATGTAATTTCAGTGTCCTCTGTGGATTTACATTCTGCAAGAACGCCTCACTCTTATGCATATCAATCTCTCTCGCTCTCTCTCTCTGTATTTTTTCGTATTATGTATGCACATTCTACATTCCCATACACACGAGCTACGAGCTACTACTCTTCATATTTTTTGATCTCACATGTATTGAAAGAGGGACACATGTACCTAAATTATATATGTATATAGATAGAAAACAGCGGAACTGGAACTGGGTAATCTCCATATGTACAGTAATAACAGAGACAGCCAGAGAGAGAGAGAGAGAGATTTACTCGTCTCCTCACCTAACGTGTTCCTTATCTCCTCATTTCCTAATATATCTTTGTAAATAAGTAGGAGACGTGATATGTACCTATAGAAAATAGATAGGTTAAGAAAGAAAGAAGAGGAAGAAGAGGAAGAAGAAAAACAGGAGTAGTAGTAATAGTAGTAAGTAAGTTTTGCTACTTTTTGGTACCCTTATACTTTATACTTTATACTTAACTATTGAAGTAGCCACCCCGTTTTCTTTGGTGGGTTGAATCTTTCTCTGTCTGTACATACATAAATACATATGTGTTTCTCTCTCTCTATCTCTCTCTCTCCTCATCATCATTATCATCATAATATTCCTTTACTCCAGTCGACGTCGTTTCCTTTTGCCCATTTTTTCAACCCAGTCAATTTTTATCTTGGACTTGAAAAGAAACTACTACAAAATAAAACCGGTTTGTCCCTCTTCTGTTCCATCAATACAAATACACGGGATTTTTTTAAATTTTTTTTCGTACTGTGCTGAATGCAAATTAGGGAGTTCACCACTGTCCATTTGGTTGCCCGCTCCTTCCAGCAGCGACCCTTCACTCACATACCACACAGTGTATAGTGTATAGTGTGCGTGTGTGTGCATATGTGTACACTGTCCTGTATTATTATAATTATATCAAATATCAAACTATAGCGAAACTATCCACTGGCCATATACGTGTATATCACCTAGTCAAAGACAAAACAAGAAACGTCCTCCTTATAACTACATTATTATTATCATTATTATTTTTATTTGTACATGATATAATTATTATTATGTATGGACATTTTTATTATTTTAGTTTTTTTTGTGTTTCTTCCGTTTTATTTTGTGTGTGTACATAACCTTGTGTATTGTGTGGTCGTGAGTATAGTGAGTAGTCATTCAAAGGAAGAAAAAAAAAGTGAATAAAAATAAAAAGTGACCAACGGACGGACACGTATATAGTATATAGATATAAATAACTGTGAACAACTATATACATAATGCATTAACAAATAAGTGGTGAGACAAGAAAAAATTGAAATCATTCATTTGAATGAATGTATGAATCTCTCTGAATTTATTTTTTGTCCTTGGTTCATTTATTTGAGTTCCTCAGTTTTAACTAGGATTTGAAATCAAGTTTCTTACCATTTTATAAAATATTCTATGAAAGGCGAGAGTGTGAGACTGAAATGTAGGTCGAGAATATTATTCATTTTTCCTACAAATACCGAATGTCAATGTGATGCTCGTTTGACCGTTCCGTAAGTTTATGATTTTATTTTTGTTTTCTTTTTGTTTTTTTACTTTGCTAATTTTAAGCATGATGATGAATCATTTTCATACTTGACCTATTATTTGCTGAGTAAGAGTTTTTAACATTCCCATTTAAAGTTTTAAGTGATTTTTCGAGAATTGACAATGGACATGAATGCACTAAAAATGTAATGTTATATAATAATAAATTATTATATTATATTATACAAAGAGAGTCAGGCACGAGGATGACTGATTTGAAATTTGACAGTTGATCCTGATGGAGTTAAATTGGGTATTATTTGTAGATTGTAGATACAATGTATTTTATCTAATTGATAGATACAAAGTTATTCCAGTGTCATCGTCCACCGACCATCGACGTTCGTCGATGCGACACGACCTCTCACAATGTTGCATCAGTTGAGTTAGGAACAGGATTAATTATGTAAGAGTGTGTAGTGGTAATAAAAAATAAATTATTTGTAAATTGCCGTGTCAGCGGATTTACAATTACAGCAAGATAATAATAATTATTATCTTGCTGTAATTATTATTATTATTTATTTAGCGATGTGATTATTATTCTGTGGTAAAAATATTTAAAACCTTGTACTCATGATCACATTGGAAATAATAATAATAATTATAATATTTGTACTAAATGTCAAATCAGCAATTTTAAATAAGGTATCATTCTTTGACCTCCAATAATTTGTTTTTCAACTTCAAATTTCATTTATATAATTTTTTATACAGAGATGTATAGGAACTTCACCTCATTTGACTTGATAAGAGTTGAAACATTGAGCGGATTTGTAGAGATACTATGGATATTATAGATACATTCAAGTGATTGATCTAGGTCAGTTTTTGTACAGATTTTCCAGATCGTAGCATATAGTCATCATGTACGTACAGCGTGATGAACGCTGTGGTGCTCGGAATTTGATTATCTCTCTCTCTCATGTGTAATGTACATGCGTAATTTGTGCAGATGTATGTACAAATACAATGGAATATGGAATGGGAAATATACTGGACGCTGCATTTATACTGTGTATAAAATGTGTTGGAGAATTGAATGAAACATGTTTGTTCTCTCCATTTGCAGTCACTTTGAGTAGCTGACCCTTGCAGTTTCTATATGGTCCATGCGTGCAACATATTCCATATTCCATGTATAAGTATTTATGTACTATCTCATAAATTCCCAAAGTTTCAAGTACATGACGGAATAAACCCGTATCTACCAAATGCACATGCTAAACGTGTAGATTGTAGATACTTCTTTCGGTATGGATAAAAAACCAGAGCGTGTGTAACACAGATACTGAGATGCAGTTATATTTCTGATTTCGAGACATTTATGTATTTTTACTAACTTGAAAACTAGTAAATATTGTGG
Organism: Sminthurinus signatus; assembly: GCA_019776565.1. Lineage (NCBI taxonomy): Eukaryota > Metazoa > Arthropoda > Collembola > Symphypleona > Katiannidae > Sminthurinus > Sminthurinus signatus. The sequence goes on along the minus strand of JABASP010000004.1, from coordinate 181,140 downwards.
ATTTTATTATAGATCTTGAAATTGATGATGATTATTTCAAAATCTCGATTTTCTCTTTTACTGGTAAATATATAAGAAATTGAAATTCTCAAAATGTCTTTGGCAGAATCCTGGAAATACTTTATATTTATTTCCATTTTAAGCTGTACTTGCATTTAAAAGTATAAAATATGACGTCATATCAATTGAAATCAATACAGGTTTAAAACGAGTGTAAGTATGATTTATGAGGAGCTAAACATTTTTGAGCATTTAATTTTACTTTAATTAAGACTAGCCAATTTTTAAGGCTCACGTTTAAAAATATTCAAGTTCCTTAAAGCTTCATATAACACTGTTCAACTTGTAGAGCATAGTATAATATGAAGTCAAGTTTACGTTTGTACACGGGGCTTCATTAAGAGCATGTGCCTTGTTCAATGTATGTACCACGACACTACAATCGCATGCATTCATAGCAGACGCTTACAGATACATTGATGTTTCTCGCACTCCCACTCTCACGCACATGGTCACTCACCGGGATGCGTATTCGTATTCATAGGGAACACATTTTACTCCATTGAAAGGACTGTGAGACTCTGAGACTTGGAAACTCATGCTCATTGCTCATACTGCATCTGATTCTGATTCTGATTTCCAGTTTGGCTTCAAATGTCAGACAACAAACATTGTCCACTATTCCGACTGTTCATGACCAACTTCCTTATGCCAATATTGGAGATTCTAAACAGATATAAAGAGATACGCACAATCACATGTGTCATGTGTTTCTTTTATCTATTTCAACCTACAATTCTTTATAATATTGTATAATGTACGAAATTCTATTCGTGTACGCTTGTTATCCCAGTTGTCATTCCTGTTGTCACTTTCCGGTGTGAGGATCACGCAAGAAGCATGTTTTTCACCCATTTGGTGATTTATCCTGCTACCTTCACGAGTAATAATAATAATAATAATAATGAGAGGTGAAAAAGGTACTTGTTTGAGTATGTGATTGTATTGTTATTCTATTATGAGTCAAGATGGTTACAGATTGATAAGGTTCATTGGGTCACTTCACAATTCAATTTTAGAAAAGGTGTCATAAGTGTAAGTTGTAGTTATATCCTAACTTTGTGTCGTTACTGGTAACTGTGGTGTCAGTTTTTTTTACTAGCATCACGCTAGCACCATGTCACTTGTCGGCAGATTTTTGATCCTAATAATAATGTACGAGGTTTTTTAAAAAAAATGAAAAATGCACATTACACTTGATTGAAACGACTGATTAGGTATTAGGTTCATTGAAACATGAGCATTTATAAAGGGAAGGTGTTGTAATTTTAATAAACAGGTGACGATGAAGTTGTACATTGTACAGTGACTCTAGATTTTAGAATTTAGAATCGAGAATATTCAAACATTCTGTTTCGAGCTTTAAAATTATGGCATGTCTGGTTTCTGGATTTATCTATTCTGGTTGTTTTTGCACCTGGTTCTATCCCCAATCAAAGCCGAAATAGTTCAAAACTAAAGAAACATAGAAAAAGCATCAAGTCTTTAGTGTTTTATTTTTAGGGAGGGAAATAGTAAAATGTTTTTCAGCAGGTTTTCGTTCAAGTCAAATACTGTATCATGATTCATTTTTTGTTGAAATCTCACACGATACTTTTAACACATATTGCAAATAGCATTCATTCTAATGATGAAAGTGGTGAAGGCGGTTCTAATTAACATGATTCAAGTGTAGTGTATGCAGTATAATCATCATGTTTTATCAGGAGCTTGAACGAAATGAGGAAAAGAAGGAAAGAAAAAGAACGCTTGGGTGCTTGGGTGGCCTTGGCTCTTGTGTCTTGTGTCTTATCTTTATTAATTAATGTAAAAGAAAATGGCATGTAATTTTCATGTTTCCATGTCATGTAGACAAAGACAGGTTTTGATGAAATCTTTCTTTCTTTTTCACGTTCATAAAACTTCTTTTCTGTGGTTTTGCCTGTGCTCGTGTACTTATTCTTCTTTTTAATATTTTCTTACTATCGACATCTCAAGTACTACTTAGATGAAAAATGAATGTTGTATTAGGATTTGGAATCATGCTAATGATACTCGTAACGGAAAGAACAACTATCACCCGTGTTCGGTTTGACCGTGGGTCGTGGATGCTCTGCTTCTGTTTCGCCGGTGTGTCTTAGGTTTTGGAGTTGTAAAAAAATTGAGGAGAGTGAACGGTTTTGGAGGAGGATGGAGGGGTATCTTGAAGTGTACTACAGTCGGGAAAGAGAAAGATGAGGAGACGACTTGGCTGGGGTGGTAAAAAGAAGGAGGAGGATAAGATGAGTGAGAGAGAACGCCGGCGCTTCGGTTAAATCATACACAGAGCCTGCGAAACTCGGGAACTCGGAATGTTTGCTTGAAAGAGAGAGAGAAAACTTTTCTCTCCCTATCTTTTTCTCCTCTCCGCCTTTTCTACCGAAATATATATTGTATATATAGATATAGATGTATGCATATTAAACCGGGAAAATTTTCTATGTAGATTGTAGCATTGTAGCATGTTATATATTAAGACTGTACGTATTGTACATGTGTGCGTGTGTACCTATAGAATACAGAATATAGGTACATGTATGTGTGTGTGTGTGTGTGTTTACTACAAGTTGGAAGTAGAACCGTTAGTTCCAGTTCATACACTTTCCTTCCCTTCGTCCAGTATAGTACCATATAGTTTGACTCTCTCCAGTCCCAGCTCCAAGTAGACTGGACTCCCTATTCACAAACATAAAACACACATACACATACGGTGTACGATGTTTGCTCAAATTTTGAAGGCAAGAAAAAGAGACCGAGTATTCTAGTAATAGTAGAAAGTAGTAGTGACTGTAGTCGTTCTCGTCGTAGTCGACTGTAGTCGTATACATCTATGTATATAATATATAATATACTATAGTCACAGTCTTGGGCATCTTTTCTTTTCGGTTCTCTCTTTCTCTCTTTTCTCCACTCCTGCTGACTGACTCTCTTTTCTCTTTTCTAAAACTCCACCGAGTTCCTACTAGTACAAGAAGTGCGGGTTCTTCGTCTTCACCTCCACTACCGCCTGTATCCTCCACCCTCACGCATCTCTGGTTTTGGATCTGGTTCTTCTTGTTCTTGTTCTCCTTCTTTCTCCAGTTTCCCATCTCGAGTCATTCTTCAGCATTTCTTTCTTCTAAAAGAACAAGTACACAAAACACATGGTTCTCAAGACGCCCCATTTCAACTAATAAATTTCAAAGTATATTGTACATTGTACATCATTCTAGTCAATTCAACAAATACATTAGTTCTTTTTTTCTAAATCAGTGCAGTTCCAAAGTATAGAAAGTCATTCACTCGTATTACTCGCATATTAATATTTAAAAACGGAAACGGAGACCGAGGTTTTCATGACAAGTCAAAAGTAAAACAAAACAAAATAAGTGATTGAAAGTACTTAATTTTACTTTATCTCAACCAAAGTTGACACAAGTTTTTTTAAAGTGTACAAGAGTTTAAAGATCATATTAATATAAATAAGAAAATAGTCTTATTAATTCTTGTAAAATACAATAAAAATCATTCGTTTCGCATCCATAATGGAATATTGACAAACTGACAAATACAACAATAAAAACAACAATTTGATAATCATAAAAAAAGAAGATATTTTGGATATCCACATCGGTGTGATTAAAGTATAGGAAAAAGTGACAAATAATAATAATGATAAAAAAAGATTGTAGTGACAAAGGATTATAAAAACTGATACGGGAACTTGAAATCAAACAATCAATTAAAATCAGTCAGTTAAAGAGTGCACATTTGATTTTCTCTGTGAGAAAACCGTGACTGTGAACCTTTTTAATTTAAAATTCAAATTCAAACTTTTACAAGCGTGTAGGAACAATTTACTAACTAAAAACTTTGTAGTCGTCACAATGTGCAATAATAATAATTATTATTATTATTACTAGTCAATTATTTTTGTAAGTCAGAAGAATTCTAGTGAATTTCGGATTCTTGTTCGGACTAAGATAATTTAAATATAAATAATAAGTAGTTTGACCAGAAATTGGTCATTGAATAAGAAAGCAAAATGAGGATTAAAATGACATCGACGACCCAACTACACCCGCTCTTCGCGGCATTTGGTGGTTCATCATCAATGGGGAATAATAATAATAATGCGGGTTCTTCCTCCTCCTCCTCATCCACTGGTGGAATAAGTCCAAGTGCTCTAGCAGCGGCGGCAGCGGCTGCTGGAAGTCATTTAAGCGTTACAATTACACCAACAAATGGAAATAACGGCGGGAGTAGTAGTAGTAGTAGCAGTCTAATGAATACTAACAATTCTAGTGGCAATAGTGGTGGTGGTGGTGGCGGCGGTGGTAGTAGTAGTAATATTAATAATATAATTAACAGTCTCAGTAGTAGTCTGAGCAACAACAATAATAATAATAACAACAACAACAGCAGTAGCAGCAACAACAGCAACAATCAACAACTAAATCTAAGTCTAAATAATAACAGTAGTAGCAGTGGAAGTAACCACAACAACAACAACAACAACAATAGTGGTAGTAATAACAATAATAATAATACTAGTAGCAGTAACAATGGTATTTTGTTAAACAACTTGAACTCGTCCTCAAACCCAGCTTCAGAAACAAATAATGATTCACCTCCACCAAGTCCGAGTCCGATGTCACTCCCACCAGTAACTTCCGCTCAACTGAGAGCTTTGGCGAGTGGACTCTCGAATGCCGTGGCTGCTGCCAGTATGCAGAATAGTTTAAACTCGCATAATAATCAAGCTGCTTCCGCCGTCGTCGCAGCTGCTGCATCTAAACTCATGGAGATCAATTCCAATTCCAATCCGATGGATGACATGGTCATGTCCGAAGTTACACAACGGCTCTTCAAAATGAATCAGGAACTCTGGCAACAAGGTGTTGTAAATGCTGCTGCTGGTCAACAACAGGCAAATGAACTCAAATTAGCAGAGAAACTAGTCAATGAACTTGCTGTTCAGGTTGGATTCAAATCTATATATATAATATATGCAAACATTATGTTGTTGTTTCTTTGACACATTGTGCTGTTGTTGTTGTCGATAGTTTGGTTTTGTTTTTTGGTCATGTGGCTCTTGTTCTCAATGTTTGATTTTCAATGTCAATGTCACTGTTGTATTATTTATTATTTTTTATTAACTCGTTTGTTTTTTGTATCACAGCATCATCATCTTTGAATGTATGATGAATGTATAATATTTAACTACACCACACTTTTTCCCGTTATTATTATTTGTCACACATTTTTTATATAATTTACTTTGTCAATCTCAATCGAGACCAATTTTGTTTTGGCTGATAAAAATGATTATTTTTAAGCAATAGTTATATAAGAATAATAATAATCACTGTATTATTTATGTTGTTACACCCCACAAGAAAAAGTATACTGAACATCTGAAAGATATTGGTAAAAATTTACATTTATTTTTATGATTTTCTATATATGAATTGTTTGAATTGTTTATTATTGTTGTTGTTATATTTGTCAGCTTTGTACCTAAAATTTTACAATTTGTTGTTGTTGTAATAGAAATAATTACGCACTTTGATTTGTTCATTTGAATATAATTTTTTTGTATAATTTTTTATATGCATAATAAGTACACCCATCAATCTTTAATTCTGTTGTGTAACCATAATACAGCATACTGTATATATAATGATTTATACACGTCATGTGGAATGTGCACTTTTAGAACCAAAACCATTTATCCTTTTGATTAGGATGACATGATCACTTTTATCACGATTATTTTCTCTTGTTTCTTGTTCCTCTTTACTAGTACCCAGCATTAAGTGAACCAACTTTTATGCGTGTATGCAAAACAATGTTCTATTTTGAGCACTTTTATCTCTCTCTATTTCTATTTCTGTCTGATTGACTAATTAATTAATTTTATCACCAAAAGTCACAAGTCATACTACATGTACAATGTACATATATAATTGCCCATCATAATCTGTCTTATCCCTTACATCAAGACATCAAGTATTATTCCATGCGTATTCATCATCCATTAGAGGAAAGAATATCCAAGTTCCAGGTTCTTGTCATTTATGAACAAACGAACGGTACATGTGATACACCTGTCGATCAACATCAAAATCCAAATCAAAGTATGTGCATTTATACATAATTCGAGTCAGAGTCAGAGGCAGAGTCAAAGTCAATGTGAAATTAGTCAGTCGTTTAATGAAATGGATTGTTATTGGTCTGTCATCATCAAAATTGTATGAGTTTTCTTCTTTCTTTTTCTTTTTTTTTTGCAAAGAAGGTCACAAGAACAAAGTAGGAACTATTTTCGTTGGTATTTCTCATTCCTCTTTTTAAGAAAGACGAAGGAAAGGAATGTACAAAAGGAAATAAAACAGATGAATTGAAAATGAGCATTTCATACAATATTATTTAGCTTTCTGAGTCAGTTGTATTGTTTTATCTTTGGTCACACAGTATTTTGAATACTATGAAGTATGGAGTATGTATTATTGAAGAAATATTTAATACAGCATTGAGTCGCCTTCGACTTCTCCTATCAATTCAATTCATCCACAATCCACATGTACAGTAGATATTAAAATGTAATACAGAAAATGATATGAGAGCTGACAATGAGACGGGTCTCATTTCATTATTTATGCGTGCTCGATACTTGGACTCCATTCGGTTTCTATCTCTCTCGATATCTCCTTCTCTCCTTCACTCACTTACTCACCCAGTCGCTCTCTATTTCTTTTTTTTTCTCTCTCTTCCCTTCATGTGTACATATCATACGAATGTATGTGTAATATGTAATATGTAACGTGTATTGAGTAGTGAGTAGTGAGTACAGGACGACTGTTAGTGTGAGCTTCTTCATTTTCCAGTTACAGCAGCGTTATATGAGACCGACTGCCAAAAGTAATAAAAACAAGTTAATAAAGAATGAATTTTCATGCATAAGATATGGATGTGTATGGGGTATTGTATATTGTCATACAGTTACAGTCACAGTCACAGTTTTTGCTATAGTTATTGATTAGTTTTTATTGGAATAGCCAAAAAATATCATATATAGAATACACATGTATGAATTATAAATATACATGTGTATTATGTCGAACAACTCTGAGCTTTTCATTTCTTGTAAGACACACATTACACATGCACTGTGCTCAAGAACTAAAGAAACCCAAAGAAAACCAAAGAAGAAGAAGAACATTAATAAAATGAAAATGAGTAAAATGAGAAAATTATTTGCAAGACTCATGCATGTATTTTGTACACATTCATACTTTTGTATGAATAGTTTCGACTCATTTATTCCATTTCTTTTGTCCATAATCCATAGTAATGATGTATTGTCATATCATTATGATGATTATTTATTTACAACTAACATTGACCACTGGTGCTCATTAATACGTGTTTGGGTGGTCAAATGAAATATTTAGTTGAAATATAATACGCTGGATTGGATTGAATTGAATTGGATTCTTAAATCGAACATTTATCTCTGAAAATAATATGCAGCTTTTGTCTTGAGTCTTGACTCTTGAGTTTCTTGAGCAATGACAAGTACTGTAAACTGTAAAAAGTATAACAAATATAAAAGTCCATTTATATTTTTGTTACATTACAATCGGAAATATATTTGTGTATATTTCTTTTTAATTATTCAAGTGTTAGTCAGTCGTAAAATTTGGATTAAGGTCAAAGATAAAGAGAGAAGAATAGAGCATTGGTAAATGGATAAAAAGTAGTTTTCTTTCAAATCCATCAAATTTTTTGAAAACAGGAAACGAAATAATTACAATTATTCTTATTCTTGATTCTTATTGTTAGTCAATGCAGATGATTGTAAATTGTAAATTGTACATGGAACAGAAAAGGATAATAAAATGAAGGGAAAAAAGGCTCATGTTTTTGTGCATCTGATGCACAAATTGGACACAGGATATTCATAAAATAGATAGATTTGACTTTGTAATTTTGAACTGGACAAAATGGGATAGAGTCAAGAGTCAAAAGATACATAGAACTGGAAAACCTGTACCAGTATCATATGTAATGCATGCACACAACATAACATACAGCAGACCGGAAGGCAAGAGGAGGGAAAGGTTTGCAATTGCACCTGGGAAAATCCCAAAAAATGATGAGAGTTGAATATGTAATGAAGTCCAGTCCACTGACAGACTCGGTCCGTCAGTCGGTAATCCGGTCGCTGTTGAAAGTTGAAAATTGAAAGCATGCATATCATATACAGACCTTGTTGTACGTTGTACGTGTACCAGCAATAGAAAATAGAAAGGATTGAGAATTGAAATTGTAATCAGGCGGATAAAGAAAAAGAGAGAAAGAGAGAGTTGCATTTAATACTATGCAATAACAATTGAAGTTTACGTGAGTTTAAAATCGGTGGAAGTCAGTCCTTGCTTGTTAGCATTATCATTTGTGGACATATTCTCCCGTGTCCTTCTGTTCTTCTGGGTTGTACACTGTACAATGTACAACGAAACTGTGAATTTGAAAGTATACATTTAAAATTCGTCAACAACACGATAAATAAACCGGCATTTGTAATGGTGAATGTATACAAGAATACACACAGTACATAAAAGATAAAAGTCGAGTCGAGACACACAGATGCTCTGATTTTGTAACAGATAACATTTAGAACTACTACATGTTCAATATACAACTTTTCTTCCCATATATTCTTATGCAACATCCTATGATACATTCATATTTGTATTCAGAGCAACCTTCGTCTTTTCTTTTCTTTTCTCGTTCCACATTTACATATTTGCTGACCGGCAGCGTTGTCCTTTCTTTTTCTTCTTCTTCAGGGTTTACTCTCATTTCCTTCATGTGTGTGTAACTACAAATTACCATCAATGTAATGTGCATAATATTTATTATCTCATGAGACATGTAACTGGTTTACTTTGTAATACTTGTGTGTCATTTGTAGTCTGCACTTTTCTTTATCTGTCATATTTATTTCTTACTGTGGGTCTTCTAATCGATAAGGATAAGCGTCAAAACTTTTGTATCCTTTCAAATCTTCAAATTCATATCAGTCTTTCATAATTCCTATACTCCATACTCACATGACAGATGACAATAAATACACACTATAAAAAAGATATATGAAAGGGTTGGTTTTAGTTTTAGTTTGTACAGTATATTTCCAGGGTAGAAAAAGTGCCAGCGGATGAGGACAATAGTCAATAATTGAGACAAGTTTACTATTTACTATTTACATTGTGTTTGTTTTCTTACTTGTTCCTTTGTAAGGGACGGGTTTATTTCTTTATCTGTGTTTATATTTGTACATACAGTAGTCACTTTCAAATAGTAAAAGAATTATAGTGGGTCCATTCATACACTCACAACCAGTCAGCTGGTGGTGGGACAAATCGTATGTATTTAGTGTGGTTATTGTTCATTTGCTCTCCTGGAGTACGGCTACTGTTATTCACACAACATACTTTTTAACAAACACAGAGTAGAGTGGGAATGTATGAACTTTTGTACGCGGGTCTAAAATGCACATTATTGTTGTCTGGTGCAGTCGGCAGGTATCATAATGTGTCCACTGCAGAAATTTGAAATGCTATCATATAGTTTATTCACAAGTTTGGTGTAGGTTGAGGTTCTTCTATTGTAGTTTAAAATAATCTTCAGCCTCCACAGTATACAGGTTAATTCTGGCTTCTGTCCACTGACTTCTTGATTCTTGATGTTTCAATTACATCATAATGGTTCAGTGTTCAATGTACTCTAAAATCGTCTAAAAAGCTATACATGTCATATTATGTAATTTTAATTTCAGTTTGGTGAGACAAAGTGAAAAATTTGTACAACCAACCTTATAAATTGACTACAGACAACTTCCCACTCCGCCGCGTAGATATCCAACTACCGTACTAGAGGAAATTATTTAACAACTTGTGTAAAAGTTGAAGCCGAATGGTAAAAAGTAAAAAGTCTCACATTTTATGATACTCCATCCATCGTCACGTTGTCTGTTGTTTGGAATCAAAAAAAAATAAGTTTATTACTATTTTTTGTTTAAAAAAAGAAGAAGACATTATTATCTACGTATGTGACTTCATGATTCATACAAAGCGACGTGATGATAGCTTAACAATCCATAATATTCCAAATGTTCCAAATGTTAAAATGATGTTTAATACTCATGTTGAATTAGCGGAAATAATTAGGCAGACCTCCATTATATAATATATGAGAGATAAACAAACTTTATAAATTTGACTGCAAATAAATGTGCAGTGGCAATAATTATTGTTAGTTTTTCAAGTAATATTTAATTCTTCATGTGAGTTTCTTCGGGGTGATCTCCATAAAAGTTGCATTTCCCATTTTACGGGCAGTTTGAGCTCTTTTATTTAGCCAAGCTTTTAATACTCAATACTCAACACTATTGCCTTAATAAAACGTTGTGCATTTCATAAATACTTGAATACTTGGGGTAATCTTGGTAATGAAAAGGAAAATAAACAAATAAATTGCACTATATATTACGTCCAAGTATTTAAAATATCACCGTCATAAAAATACGATGCAAAACTCACTCGATGGAAAAATTGCAAGAGCTATAAACTATAAACTACAAACTCTCCCTAGACGGTTTGTAGACGTAGTTGTTTGCATTCTCAGTTTATGATGATTTGCACTGAATATGTACATTGTACATACATGAAAAAACGACAGGGAAATACAATAAAAGAGTGGAAATTGCCATCACGTGTAGTTTATGAATTAATGTATTTTGTTGGTTTTAAAAATCTTGCTCAAACAAAAAACGGGAACAAATCGGTTTTAGACTTTCAATAAATGAATTTTTGGAGCAAGCAATAGTAAAACAAGTAGGCAAAGAAGGTACAAGTTTTAGTTTAGGACTTTGTTTAGTATATTTATTTTATTCTTTACAAGCACAATACAAATATTGAAAGCCCGTTCAAAAATTATGCGTAATTTTCTGGCTACCTTCTACTTTGTATAGTAATGAAAGCTCGAGCTGAGAAAATGCGAATGGAATGGAAAGTAAGATCAGATATCTAGATAATGAATAATGAATGTTGGAATAATCTGCATAGAGAAGAAAAAGTACGGAATATTATTAATTATTACAGGTATTTTGCAAGGCTTAGATATTTTCCCTTACTACCGTTTTTTTTGGCGAAACGTGATAAAAAAGAACTGGGAAAAACACAAAGGTAGAGCGAATATGGAAATACGAATACGGAACTTAATAAGAAATAAGCTATGGTTAGTTTATTAGTTTATGTAAGTATTGTAATGTAGATAAAAGACACACATTTTCCTTCAAGGTGACAGTAGCGGATTTAGAAGCATAACCTTAAATTGAACATTGAACATTGAACCACACCATGTGCTACTAGCACTGGTGCTCTGTCCTTTGTACACATGTTATTCTTGTTCTTTCCCCTCCGCAGTGTGAAGTGTGAAGAGTGAACTGAGCACTGTGAACAAAAGACGAGAGAAAAGGGGATTCTCCTATATATATTTCTTGCCTTTCAGCCTTATGATATTACTAACTATGTGTAATACTTAATGCTGCTGTTGTAAGACTGGATGGGAGAAGGAGAAAGTAGCGGTAGCGAAGCCCAGCGGAAAAAAGTTGAAGAGGTTTTCTCGGGTTCGGATTCTTCCGAATTAGGATTCCCGTCTGAGACGTTAGAGGGTTTCTAGGAAATACCCGGGCTTTTCTCTATACATGTGCTCCGTTATGTATTACTAAGACTGTGTGGATTGTGGATGATGGGTCGCTCGTCTTATAGGTATAGCAGGAGCGGAGTATTGTATTGTACATAGGTGTGCCATGCAACTGGATATTGGATATGCTCATCCAGTGCACTTTCTACATTCTACATTATACATTCTACATGCTCTATTAGTTATATATGATAAAGAAGATATCGGGATGGGAAAAGTTTTGTGGCGGACGAAATTCAAAACTTTTGACACTATCCAAACTTTTTGCCAAATTTCATTTGAGATTTTTATTGTGATTGTTACTGTTACTGTTAAATCTATCATTATTGAACATTTAGTTTAGTGTACATAAACTTTAGGATTTGTCATCCCAGTGCTCACTTTAAAATAGATACAACTTGTCATCTTCATCTGTTTGTCTTATTGATACACGCTGCACACGTCAATACAACGTCAATACCACTGTTTTGAATTGTATTGTATGGAATTGTCAATTGTAATGAGATTGAAAGTGTAGCATGTCAGGTTGAACTTGACAATTTGACAAATCTGTGAGTACAAGTAGTTTGTAGTGTAAACTTGATATTTACAAGAGACAACTCTGACGCTTAGGAAGAAATTATCTTTATCATGTTTAACTAGTATAATTATAACCGGCGCTATCGAGATTGATTTTCTCTTTCTGTTTACTAAACAGTACAAGTATTATGTCAGCATTAAAACTTTGACCGCGTTTCCTCAACGTTCGATATTCGATATCGACAGTGTGAAAAAATTGCCAAATCAAAATTCATCATTCATCATATAGTCCAAAGTTAAATGTAGAACAGAGATATTGTTAGATTTCTCATATTGTGATAATAATAAAAGGTTCCTAAAATTCCTATCGTACGACCTATTCTAGATTCTTTGATAGATTAGTCATAATATAATTTAATTCCAGAATATAAATTATATATATATATAGAATGTATAGGATAAAAAGTATAGGTATAAGAAATCCGTTTCACTTTTTGCTGGGATAGAAAATAGAAATAGAAAGAGTTCCTAACCTTGCTAATCCATATTAAGAACATTAATAATGATAATACTCGTAATTAGTAAAATTATTTGGATAGTCAAATCAAGTGCCTGATATAGTAACTTTAAGCGTTACATGTACATAATACATAGTATATTCAACGTACGACAAACAGTAACGAAATATCTGTGTTTGTATGAAAAAAGGTAAATAAACATGAATTATTATTATAAATACGATACTTACCCTATGTATCTTTTTTTTTGTAATTTTCATTCAATGTTCTCAACTAGAATCCCCCGTATCCTTTACGTTTTATTTTTCATTCGTTGTTTGTAATATTTATTATTTACAGTTATTTTACTGTACTGTGAAATTCAATAGGTTGTAAAAATAAGAATAATAATAACAATTATTATTATTATTATTTATTAGTCAGCGTGTTTGTTTGTTGTCATATCATTTTTTGTAATTGTAGTAGTACTTTTGTAAAGTGTTAATAAGGTTATATTATAATGTTTTTTACACTGTTTGGTGTTTGGTGTTATATTTGTCGCTGTTTTCATTTCAATTATACATGTCGGCTTTTATCATGAAATAGTATAGCTAATAGCTATTGTCATTGTTTCGTTTTGTTCAATGGAAAAGAGAAGATTCCCATGTAAAAACCATATGAAAAAAACCCATACAATAACTAAAGTTTTACATTTGATCTGAACTTTGGTATGATATTTTTTCTCTGTCCTCTTTAGCAGTCGACCAGGAATGCATTTCATCTCAATGAACGCACTCTACAAGAATGCTGGAGCACTCTTCAACGCGTCAGTTGCATGGTTAGTTAGCCACTTCTTCTCAACGATTATCTCGGTGTTGTTCTTGTTGTTGTTTCGTCCTTTTGGTTTTTTTTATTGGTTCCTTCTTTTTTTTCTTTGAGGTTTGCATTCATTTGTTTATTTGACATGGACACGTCGATTTATTTCCAAATGTTTTGTTCATTTATCTTTTTTCACATCACATTTTGAATTTTGACACAATGATTTATTTTCTTTCCAAAGTATAGCTTCTAAAGTATGAAAAATATGAAATGTATGCAAAACAGAATTCCATGCTATGATTTTTAATCCACGTACTTGAATGATGCATACATTTATCACTTTTGTGCTGCAATTCAAAATGTTTTATTTCATATTTTATATTATACGATATTTTGGTTACATTTTTGTCTTTTTTCTTTGCTATAAAATTTCTTGTTGTGTTAATTTTTATATTTGTAATGGCAAAATAAGTGTTGATCATAATGACAAAAAATGCATAAAATATAATATATGAACATGTCTTATAATGTAAGTAAGTTCATCCGCTTCCAATTTTTCTCTTCGTCACACCATTTGCGAGAATGAATGACACAGGGGCATGAAAAGTTCACAATGGAATATAGTTCCGAAAGTTGGAAACAATACTTATAATAGTGTCTGCGGTTTCATTTTGAATTGAAAATTGAAAAGCCTAACAATGTTTCTTGCAAAAAAAGTCTACCTTAAATGAAAGGAAAGGATGGGATATTGTAAATTAGCCAGAAAATTAGACATAGGATCTTCCTCTTATGATATGTAAGTATTAAGTACATGTGGCTGAAAATATAAAGTTTGAACAAAAAAAAGAAGAAACTTGAAGTAGTTAGAGTATAAAATGTATAAAGTATGAAGCGTGTGGAATGTATTCAGACTTCAGAGTTCAGTGGAAATGTATAAATGTAAGACATACATAATACATATATGTACTTGTGCAGGTAGGACAATTTTCCGAAATGAACCCATCATTAAGGCTATTTTCCGAAAGAAGGAAATGATACACGAAGGAAGGTGTGAACCTTCCCATAAATAGCATCAATACGCTAATGGCAATTACCTCGTCGATTGGGATGTCGTGCTGCCTATCGTCCTCATCGATGGGTTGTGTGAGTGTGTACAATGTGCATACTTATCTTCTTGTCTTTATGAGTGTGGACACAGGTACACACATCATAAATATGTAGGTACATACACATGTGCTTGCTGACTTATGTCTTGTGTCCAATGTTCATCTTTTCTATTTTCTACCTGCACATTTTTTTATATTCTTCTTTGGTTTTCCTTTTCCTTTTTTTGCTCCTTCTCCTTTGCTCCTTTTGATAGCTAATTCAAAGTACTTGTGCAAGGTACTTATTGAAGATTGATGAAGATTCAACTATCTTTTAATGTGGTAGCGAGTGGTCTACCGTGTACCATCATAAAACATCAATATGAATATCAATAACAGTATGAGTATCCAAAGTAAAATAATATTTTGAAGAGTATATTATGTTCGTATTATACGCTTAGCTTGAACCCGTCTACGAGTGTTACTCTTCCGTTTGCCTTTTCTTTCCCATTTATTCCTTAAAGGCGAAAGGTCTCCGATTATAGATATTTTTTATACTAGTTTATATTTTCCTTCATAATTCTTTTCTCAAGGGTTCTTGAGTGGTTGAATGTAAAATGTAAAGGACAAGCCAATTCAATCCAATGTGAAGTTAATCTATTGAATATAAGACATAAAAAAAACGGCTACCCCGAGAGAAGAAATTACCATGACCATATATTATTATCATCAGGATTCAATATTTATGGGAAAAGAGGATAGAAAAGAGCAGGTATATGTTTACGTTTATGTAACTACCATTCATTTGAATAGGACAATAAGTCATGATACACGAGCAACGAGGAAAGAACACTGCATCACGAGATTGAGATTGAGTTGCAGGCAATTCATTTATACGTAAAAATATTGATACAGTTAAAGGGTCTTTTTTTTCTCTCTCTTTTGTAATTTCTCTTGATTCTTTGGTTTGTCCTCGTTACTTTTTTTCCCTCCTCTCATTTCCTTTGCCTATTTATACATGTATAAAGTATAAAGAGACATTGGACAACAAGCCGTAGCAAACCAAACCAAACCAAAGCAGACTAGATGAAACCACATGAATTGGATTTGTTTTTTTCCGATCAATTGAATTGAAAAGGATCCGTGTTTTCATGTTTGGACGTTTTGATGTTTGGATGTTTTCAAGTTTTGATGTTTGACAAGGACCGCACGGCATCAACTTTTGGAATTTTTCCCTCCATACAATCTACCAGACATGTACTTGTAGTTGCATGCATCTATATCGGTGCAATAAAATTGAATTAGTCAAGTACGTATATATAGATAGATAGACAGAGGATCATGTCCATGATGATGATAATGATGATGATGATAATGAGGGTAAAGGAATAGAAAAGGGAAATGGATAGTACACGCGTGACAAGGAAATTACTATTGAATATATTGACTGTTCAGCTATTAGGAATTTTTTTTTGCTCGTGTATGGAAATTTAACTACATCTCGATTCTTTCTTCTCTCTCCTCTCTTTATCTTGTTTCTACTTATTTTATTCAAAAAAAGTACATGTACTTGTACGACATACACATGGCATATATATACAACATACATGAATTTTATCCCGTTCCAAATCTCCTCGCATGCTGGTCTAGTTTATTTCAATTTTATTTTATTTTATACCTGAGTTCTGCTCGCTCCCCCTTGATTTCTTTCTGAGCAAGAAGAAGAAGACGAGGAAAAAAACTACAAAACACACGCACATGTATCATAAAGTCATTAGTGATTATGGTAATAATGAGAGAAGAGAGGGAAGAGAGAAAGAAGAAGGAAGAGGGAGAAATAATTCAAACTCTGTACTCTATTTGATGTACATAATAAATACTCAAAGGCAAACTGTACACTAGTATTTAAAAATTATTCTTACTTCTTACTCGGAGAATGAGGACTCAGACACTCGTAGGACTGTTGAGCATTGAACATTACATCATCTTTATATCCTCCCCATTCACTCCTGTTTTATAGTCAAAGTAGCCGAGCGTCTCTATCTACGGATACGTTCTCCATTCTCCATATTATCCATACATTATTGTTGGAGCTTGTGTAAAGTCAGTGAGGTAGAACGTGAAACAGGTAGGAGGCAATCGTAGCTCATACACATATTATATTGTACTCTTTACATGTATACGCTTTGGCTTTGAACATTTCAGCATTTGAATATTTGATTCTGACAATTCTTTGGGAAAGGCAGGGAGCTCATAGTAAAACAATTATGACTAATAGCTAAAAAGGTTGAACAACATCAACATGAATAACAGGAGCACAGGATTCATTTAAAAATTTGAATTTGGGACTTTAATTGCTTTCCATGTACTTTCTACATGTATGATCTCGTATTATGATATTATATAACTTTTGTATATATTATATGCACAAGTTTACCTTTGATTCTACAGGTGATTCAAAAATTCTGATTGTTGTTCAGAGTTCTGTGAATAAGGTTCAATATAAATTCATATATAGATAGATGTATAGATAGATAGATAGAATGCTGATCAAAGATTCAAGATTCAAGATTTTCTACGCTGCACATACGGTAGATCAGATCAGATATGATACGCATGAATATTGAATACTGAATATTGAATATATTTATGTGGAGAAAAGTTGATGGAATTGACTATTTATAGGTACATATAATATATAATAGAATATGTAAAAGTAAAAGACCAAATCAATTTTGATTCGGATTTTCTCAACTTCTCAACTTGCTAACTAACCACTAACCATGCAGTCAGATAACTGGAAGTTGGAAGTTGGGAGTTGGAAGTGAATGTACAAGTAAAACTATGAACTACCGTCTGTACTCTCTTCTCACATGCCTTCACTCTCCACTCTGCACTATAGATACGTGGAAAGGAGCAGTTTGTAATAGTGATAAAATAAATGGGATTGAAATGGTGAATGTTGAATGTTGAATGGTAATGAAAAAATATGGCATAGGTCCTTACTATATGCATCATGCATCATGTGTACTAAATACTAAATATACACGTGTAAACGGGTACTCATTCCTCATTCCGAGTTCCTGCTGGTGTTGTTAACTTAACTCGCAAAGGTACATCAATACATAAATACATAAATAAATCCCTCGGCCGTTCCTTGGTTCAGTTTGGACTTTGGATTTTCAATGGATAAATGTAGATTGTACATGTATGTATTATGTATGTATGGGCATGGGAAAAATAGAGTAGCCTCTCTGTCTCTGTCTCTCTCCATGTCTTAAGCTCTTAATGCTTAATGCGTAGATAATAGATAATCATCTTATGATACACTTTGGTTTTAGTATCACCTCCACAGTCCTCTTTCCTCTATGTATAATTCATCCATATAAACTGTATTTCAAGACGTAAGGATGTAAACGAACGGACGAACAAGCGAAAGGAAAGAAAGAAAGAAATGGAGAAAAACGAGACTCCATCATATAAAACAAGTACCGAGTATCGAGTATCGAGTATCGACTACTTGTATTTGTAGGCGGACATTATAGTACAAACTACAATCTACAATGAACTGTGCATGTAAAAATGATGGGTTTCACCTTGTTGTACATACAGATGTGCCTGTATACTTTTTGTATGTTTTATACTGGATGTATAATGTGTATCGTAGAGTTGAATGGAGCTTCTTGAGGAGAAAAGAATTAACGTCAGAGAAACGTCAAGTAGACATTGATTTATTGATATTGTCCCATAGTTTTTTGGATGCATTTAAAATCCACAAAATATGATTATCCATTACATTACTTTACATTACATCACATCCTACAGAATACATAATACACTCATACTCATATGCTAATACAGGAGTAGTAAGAAGATGGGAGTTCATCTCCAATACTACGCTTCGTGGTGCATAATCAGTGCATTCATTCGGAAAGTATACTAATGTATAATGTAATATCTTCAAACTTCAAACCGTGAACAGAAGTAGTCGTAAAAATCAAAAGTCAAACTTCTCCATTTCCATTTACAATCTCCAGTCATGTGAAATTTTAATTTTCTTAAAGTTGTTTTCAGAAAATGCCTCTGAAATTATCATTGGTTCAAAGTTCAACTTTAGTAGAAATCAAGGTGATATCAAAAATTTCTGTTTCTTACCAGTTTTTGTTGACATATTCATACACATACGTAATATGTAATATGTTTATGAAAGAGACTTTGGACTTTGAATAAAGATGACCCTTTAAAAAAATCCATGTCATACGAATCTGTACTCGGAGCTTGGGGTCATCTTGTCTCAAAATATTGTTAAAATCCAATCGCTATCAGCTTCTGATGACATGTGGATCATGGTCCGTTTTGCAATTAATTTGTAGCAAATTAATCAGGAATTTTCACCAGTAAATCCCAGTAAATGTGGATTCATTTTATTTCGAGGGTCATTTACAATATAATTTGAACACGGGAGAATATGTGACCGATAAAGTGTCAAGGATATTTTTTGATAAAGGCCAAGGTGCGTGTTTTGTTTCTTACTTCTATTCCTATAATACGATATATGTGCAAGTTGTGATCCATTCAAAGGGGAAAACAACAAACAACTCAACTTTGTAGCTATTTTAAAGAAGAGCAAATATAATATATAATATATTATATATTTTGCATCTCGCTAACCTACCAGTTTTTTATATAAGTGAGCTTTACATATGTATCTATAATATGTATATTCTACATATATAGCTTTTATATGCAACCAGTGTCTCCTATTTCGTAACCTAATGTGGATGCTCATTAGTATTAATAATAAATAATAATTTTCATAGATTCCGAATAACCTCTATTCCCGTGAATCTAAAATCTATAGGTATATTGGGATTGAGATTGAAATATATCTAGAGGTCTTTTTGCGAGGAAAAATATAGAATTAGAGGACAATTTTTATCAAAACCTCAAAACATATACACACAGATCCTCATACAGAGAATAGATGAAAGATGAAAAACAAGGAAGCTATATGAATCAATTGTCAATACTCAATAGTCAAAAGACAAAAGACAGGCAATCGAATGTATTACTATTGCAGGCTCATTAATATTATTCTGCTTCAAGCTATTAATGTTTCCATGTCCACTGTCCCTGATGAACCCAGTTCGTGCTGTAGACCTCATCCTGGAACCTGGATGAAGAAATAGTAACCATGTACAATGTACATTGTACATGTGTAATATATACTATTGCAGAGCATACTTCAAGATAAATAAATAAGATGCATAAATGAATCCACATTTAAAAATCAGAGTTTAAATGATATAACCTTTTCTTTTACTGTAAACTGTAATCTGTAACTGGTGGGTAAAGTAGGAAAGGGAAGGCAAGAGAACATGTGTTGAGTGTTTTCTGTAAGACGTAAGACGTAAGAGCAAATGCTTATGCGAATGCTAATGAAGATCAAAGTGGAATTGGAATCAAATGAGAACACACCATGTGTAAAGGGTTTTCTTAATATCAACCAAGTACAATGAAGGGAAAAAACATCATGGATTTGACTTGTGAGTATAAAAATGAACGCATTCTATCTATAATCTATAGCATGGTTGAAAAACGGTATGTAAGTATGCATGTTATTTGTAGAGTGTAGAGTGAAGTGAAGGAAGGTCCATTTCAATTTTCAAGGTATTCTACTTTACTGCATAGCTGATGGGTCCAGTTTTTATTATCTCTCATCTCTTTATACACATTTGTACATATCCATACTCATGTGCTTGAGAGAGTATGCAGCTCCAGGAAAAAAAAACTTGTTCAGTTCATTTGTGTACTTTCGATTTCCAATGCATCTCTTTCATGATGCTTCCTACAACCACTGCATGTGTTGTGGACCAGAGAGAGAGAGAGATTGAGCACAACCTGATTTTGTATTCATCACACAGTGCATGTGCACATTCATGCATTTATATAAGTATATGTATAAGCATTATATAAGACTTTATTTATACTTGCATATTTACTTATATGCTCACATGCTTTTGTTTTTTTACCTTCCTTAACCCCTAATATGTTGTTGGAGAATTTGCAATGATAATTGCTTTATGTATAATATGTACCGTACGTATTATATTATTATTACTCATTTATTATAACAATATAATACTGTTTATATTGTTTAATTTTTTGCTCATTTTTTGAAACAGAGTTTTTGCATCACAGAGAATGCAAAAACAGGATTACACTAACTGCATTTATGTATGCATCTATACTTGTATTTAATCATGTAGGTATAATAGTAAATAAGTATGTAATGCATTATATTGTATATATCATGTACTTTTAGATGATAAAGCATACAAACTGGCGTTGTCAACTTGCACATCTAATAAAAATAGATTTCCTCATGAGATCTGGAGTCAGTTGAAAAAAATGTTTCAATGCAAGTAGAGTGCATTTTCTGAATTAAATCATAATATTTTTTCAATGTGTGGTATAAGGTATAAGTTGTACTGTGGTGAGTAGTGATAGTGTAAAGTTAATACGGTCATGACACGTGTGGGTTTCAAACTGCAATTCAAGTGACAGCTTATACAAAACAAAAATCCAAGCATCTACAATATAGATTTATTTTTATTCTTCTCCTGTGTGTAGAAAAAGTGTAATAGTGTGAAATGAAAAAGTGTCAAAGTGAATAGAAATATCAGGAAGTGTTTTGTTTTTTGTTTCAAGTTTTTATTGTTATTATGTTAATACCTAATTTTTTTAAAGGTAAAGGTTTAAAATAAAATAAACCAAGTCGGAGTTTCAAATAATTTTCAAAGGTAAAAAAAAATTCCTTTTTGTTTTATACTTCATGGTGACACGTGTTTTGACAATGTATAGTGTACAATGCCTGTGACATTACTGACAATTGGCAATTTTTGTGTACTTTCCACTCAAACTCAAACGTCAATACTTTTCTTTTCCTACCATGACATTTGAAACTTATTACCAGGAACAAAATTTGACAAGATTGTACAAAAAATACAAATACTGTAAATTCATAATAATAATAATACTAAACAACTAAATGCATGGCAATAATAATAACTGGAGTGCAGGAGGAAAACGATAATTTAGAAACTTTGATACAAGTAAAACAGTATAAGAAGATGGGACATGGAACATGTTCTTGTTCTTGCTGATCTACTGATGCTGATGAGCAGTATGATAATCCAACAGCAAGTAAAATTGGCTTCTTGTCAAGGCCTTGAGTATCTAGTATCTAGTATCTAGTGCATTTCTCACAACATACAAACTGTACACAACAGGCTCAACTCAATACTCAATGCACATTTCAAAGTGACAAGGCCTATCACCATTTTATGTAATGGTGGTGCCGCCACTTTATACTTTATACACAGATATATCAATATGAAGTACAAACCATACTATCCATACTCCATACCACAGTGTGATTCAAACAAAACTGAACCAACAGGCCCCTCTTTATCTCTCTCTCTAGCTCTCTGTATTTGTATTTATTATGTACTTGTACACCAACATGCACAACTGCAATGGACATATGTACACATGTGATACTCTTTACATTTTACATTATGTATTATGTCATTTGTAGATTGTAGATGGTAGATATTTGCATGTGTACTGTATAAACAAATGATATTATTATTAAGCCTAACCCATGTATTTTTAGGTACATGTACAATGTACAATTTGCACACTTGCATCTATTAATGTGTAACATATGTATTTGTTCCTCCTCATCTTCTTACTTCTTACTACTTACTACATACTACAGCAACTAGCATCTATAATCTATAGTGTCACACTGTTTTTAAATGTATACATGTATGGTGCTTATATTATGCAAATCCGACGACAAACTGCTCACTCCTGTCTTGATTTAGCATAGCCTAAAATCTAAAATTCTGCACTACATTCTGTATTTTGTATATAGTATATCTACACTGCTGTACTATGTACTATGTACAATATTATGTATGCGGCAAACGTTTAATTCCACGTGAGTTGGTGTATAGTGTATAGATCCTACAATGTATGTAGTATTTATGTACAATGTACACTGTAAATATACACTAATTCGATCATACTGATACGGAAAAAAGAGGAGATAAAGTCCAAGTAAAAACATGTTGATGTACGACCCACCACTATACATTATAAATTATAAATACATGCATTTAAAATATAAATACAGTTGTCACATTTTAATACGAACATGTAGATGCAGAATGTAGATGTTTAGTAGTCGCAACATTTAGCTAGTGGTTCTGTTCTGTTTGATATTATGTAAATAGTAAATAGATAGATAGATAGATAGTTGCATCCATCTATCTATCTGCAATTATATTTGCGGTATTGAATAAATTTTACATTTAGATGTAGAGCATAGTAAAATATTATATCACTTTATTATTAATATATTATTATATAGGAAAATTGCAAAGAGCAGATTTGGCTTTTTGTATTGTAAAATACCTTAAATCCTATGTCCTGCATCAAGCCTTGTACATTTTGCATCATATCATAGGTTAGTTCACCAAGAAAAAACAACAACAATGCACATTTATGATTGTTATTGTTATGATTTGTTTGTGGTGTTTGTTGTTTTGATACATGATGAACCACAAGGCATTTGTATACAAAGGACAGTGTCGAGTGTACAGTGTATAAATATGCAAACAATAATGTAAATATGCATTTCCCTCCTCATCATCCTTGTTTCTTGTTTGATCCTCATCCTTCGTTCATTAGTCATATTTATCTGTTTTTAGTTAGCACGTCTTGGAGCCGCGTCTTCTTCTTTCCCTCATCTTCGTTTTACGTCGTTTCGTGTTCTCGTCTTGTGCTGTGTGATTTGAACGTAAATTATATATATAAATACCCAAATAAGTATCTATATATATATATGTGCACACACGTGGACATATGCGAGCGAACATTGTGTGTTTGTCGTGTAGTAATGGCGATAGTGTATTAAGTATTAATGGATACGATAGACATCTTTCCATCTATTACGTGGTCATTTTGACGAACTATCAGCACATCCTATCGTTTCTGAACAGAGCATTATTCCCGAGTTTGATCATTGTAATATGTAATATGTACAGTGTATGACTCTGACTCTCTCCTCATCTGTGTTTTTCCAGTGTGACATTACAAATTAACTGAGCTATGATATAGGAGTGATGTAGAGTTTATCTCATTTTTCTGCTGATTTATCAAATTCACACTTTATACTTTATACTCTAATTCACTACTCACTGTACTCTTACGCAAAAATCCTCAACGTCAAACTAAATGTTGTTACCAGATATCAAACCAACCAACCAGTGGAAATAACAGTAGTAATAACACTTTACCTGTTCCTACTTATCTTTTTGTATTAATAAAATTGTATGTGGATGTGAAACATATTATGTATGTATCTTTATAAACATTGTTTAGCCTCATGTTTTTGAGTTTTGAGCTTTGAGTTGTCAACTGCAAACTTCAAACTGTGTGGGGGTTTTCTGTTCAAAAGTACATGAAATGCACTTTCAAGTCTTATTTTCTCTTCAGATTTATCTAAACCTTCATCCCCTAACCTACAGCAACAAAAAATTTTTTTTTTGTGGGGTCAGTTTTTTTTATTGATTATAATTGATAATAATAATAATAATTAGTATTATTATTATTATTCTTGAATGACACTCAAATTCAGATTGTGGATATTGCTGTTACCTGGCGTATCTTGTTATCCCGTTACATTGAAAGTATTTTGTACTATAATACTCCAGATACTATTACTGTTGTCTGTATTATCCGTGCGACCTTCGACAAAACTGTGCTCTTTGCTTATTTATCATTTAGTTTGGAAGTTTAGTGCCATAAAATTCTTCTCTTCCTCATTAATGATTAATATTGACAGTTGAGTGAAATCAGAAACAAGAGTGAAAGTGTTTGTTGAAAGTATATGTTTCAAGACGACAGTCATGTGACAAAAATTTATAGTTACTGTCTAATTTGAATCTAGCGTAGAAAAACTTGAAACTACGACGAAGAAAAATAACAAGAAGGTGAACTCTTAATTTCATCATCTCATTAACCCTTTAATACAAAGTTGGGTACAAAGTGCATTTTTGTGTACTTGAAATAAAACAGTATTTTTATTTTATACACATTCTTGAGCGGATCTTCTATCTAGTTTCTAGTTACTAGTTGCAATTCTTAAAATGTTGTGCATCTAACATAAATAATAAATTTGTCATTCAAGATCCAAATAATTGTAGAAGTTTGGAATTAGAATTCTGTAGGTGCACAGTGCTCATGTGCATATTTTTTAATATATTTTTGCTACAAGTAAAGTGACGAGGAATTGAATAGTTGAAAAGTGACATGTTGACGGATCACTTTGTGAATTGTGAAGTGAACGAAATAGAAAAAGAAGAACACGATAAAGATTAAGACAACCGACAACTACAACGAAAGCGACCACTAGACTCTATACTTTATACTGTATATTCTACATTGAATTTGAAGAGCAGAAAACGATTAAAAAAGTAAAGAATTTTTTCAAGTTTTTTTTTGCTATAATATATTAATGTATTATGGGATTCTTGATCTTTTTCTAATCTACATGCATATTGTGCATCTCTCCCTGTAATCTGTCTCTCCTTCTGTCCTTCTGTCGCTGAAATGATATGATGATGAAGAGGATTGTCTCCATTTGAGATTTTTGACTTGTAACTTTGTGTCATTCTCGTATGCTTATCTCAGGTATTGTTGACTCTTGACTGTTGACTCTTGGTTTTTGACCATATATATTTAAATAGTTAAATATGTACAAAGTATTATGTATCTGTTTATTTATTTTGTAGAATACTTTGTTTCTCTGTCTCTCCCTCTCTCTGAAAGTGAGTCGAGTATTTCCGTGTTTATGAGTTTCATAGGTTGAATATGGTGTGGTATTCTTGTCATTGTCATACTTTGGTATATTTTTCAACTCGTGAAATCCAGAACCAACCATTAACTATTATTAGTTTGCATACAAAGCGACACTTGACATACGACATACGTAAAACGTAAAACCCAACCTACCTGACAGTTTACATGTTTTTCTAATTTACGCTCAACTTGGTCAAAAAGCTGACCTCTAACAAATTTATTCTTGTTAAGGATTTTTCTTGCCCTTTTACATAACACAAAACATGTATCTGACGTATATCTGACTTGAGTCTTGAGTCTTGTGTCTTATGTCAAATGTGGTGTGACCACACTCCCACCGCCTCTTATCTCTCGATTCACGATTAATCACAAGAACAAAAAGTATATACTACAACAATGTTACTTCCATAACATTGTATATAGAAGAAAATGCATATATGGTTCCAATTTGTACTGATTCGTATTTTTTTATGCCTCTTTTTTATCTACGTAGCTTCACTGTTTAAAAATGGGAAAAAATTGAGGGAATAGTGACCCTTGACGTGTTAAAGTGTCAAAATATTACTAGATTACATATGTACAAGAGTAAATTAACATTCTCATCAGGATGCTTGTCTCTCTTTTTTTTTCAATGTATATCAACTTTTTTTTAAAGTTTAGAATATTTTAATAGCGTCTCCCTGAAATTTCAATACAATACAATGTATATTTTAGAATGATGAATGAGCATCTTTGAATCAAAATATTCTGTACATATTAAAAATAATTGGTAGTCTGTTCTCAGAAGGCGGCAAATAAAAAAAAGATGAGTACATATTTATAAATAAATAGTTTACTCTTCTTTCTACATATTATTATATCTAATGCAGGTGACATTTGCAGCTCATTTTTTCAGTTTTTTTTATTAAAAGTTTATATTTTTATGTCTTCTCCTTTTCTTTTTCTCGTTCTAGTTCTTCTTGTTTCCAAGTTGTGAATTTAGTAATAAATAATTATTGATGGATTGAAATCGGAGAAATGAGAGATGCTTATTTGTATTTCATCTACAATCTACATAATTCCAAAGAGGAATTAACTAGTCTAACTATTTGTTTTTTTCTTATTTGGGTTATGGTGACTTGCTTATTTCAAATTCCTGCTCTCTATATTGTATATTGTGTACAATGAGGAACTCGACTAGAGACTGCTACGTTCGGGATAAATAAGTGCATATAATGTCATGTTTTGACTACCTCTCAGTCATTACTCAGCTTGCAATACAAATAAGTCAAAGATGATGAAACAGTTCTTTTTATGAACTATTAAATGCCATTTTTATCCTAACCTTTTGATGATTTGTCTGGCTCATGCAAGAATATGGAATATGCGTTGTACATAAATGTCTATCTCTTATATCATGTATATAATATGCTATGAATATAAATATACAGATGGATCATTATGCTTGTAAAATGAGCGCGTAACCTTTTTATTACTATATCATCTGTATACTCTATACCACTACTCTGTGTTCTACATAATAAATAATATGTTCTGTATAGTGATATTGATATTGATAAATAATGCAGCTAGTAAAAAATGCTACGTTGAGATTAGGAAAAAAATTAACAAAAACTTGCAAGACAATCCCAGAGACAAACTATCTTATGTCTTATGCCAGACAGTTGAAAGGTCCAGTTGTTTCATATTTTATACATAATATCGTGTATTGCATTTACTGGCAAGTATATATGTAAGTATGTGCAAGTAGAAAGAGATTTAAAGAGACGACTTACATAAAATACGAATTATAAGAATGTGTTATCTCTTAATATTGAGGAAAAGTCAGACAAAGTCTGAGACGATGATGATTATTTGTACATAATTTGTATGATGATGATGATGATGATACAACTCTGTCCAATTCGTTATTCCAAACTTCAAACGCTGAAATATGAAATACTGAGATTATTGTGTAAATAATACTTGTGGTCATTCCGTCAGTTAGTGTGCATGCACAAAATACGTTGTACGACAAAACTCTGCCACTGGTTGACTGTGTAAAATGTAAAACGGACATTTTTGATTTAGATTTTAGATACTTATTATGGAGAATGGACACTCGATGATGTGATATTTGTTTGTTCTATGTATCTAAATATTTTGATACTTTGATATTTATGCAGGACAAAATATTATATTACATTTTAGTCTAAATAAAATAAGGTTAGTCATAAAATCAGTACAAGAGAGAGAGAGAGAGAGGGACACACTTACATAAAAGAGAAAGAGAGAGAGAGAAGAATCTAGTATTTTATGCACATATGCATAGCTCGAGTACATAAACCCATGAAACCACGAAGCCAAGACTGCAGGATGATGAATTGCAATGAATATTTGCACTTCTCTATCGGTCATTCTAGTCCTAGATAGTAAATGTTACATTATACATTATAAACGTTGTGTACACAGTACACATTGTACATTGTACATACTTTGTATGATATGATAGGAAAAGTGCAGAGAACTGCTGAGGTTTGCATTTTTTCAACGGCTTATTCATAACAATATTTCTATTGCTCTGTTACGCTTTTTACTAGTCCTTCGTCGTCCCTTCTGAAGCAGTGAGTAAATTTGAATGTATAATATATGCATTTTACATTTTACGTTTACTCATGTAAAGTCAAATATGACTTTAGAGGCACAGAGAAGAGCTACAATTTACAATTTGTAGTTTACAGTCCAACCTCATCTTAGCGAGTACTTGTTTATTTTCAAGAGTAATATTTTTTTGATCTCTGATACTTTTGGATGAAAAATCCTAAAATTACAAAATGAAAAATGAAATGTATTATTTATTATTATTAATAGATGTCGAAAGTAAAAGGGTAAAAAAGTAAGATTTTAAAATAGTTCCGTTATATTTGGATTCCACTGTACAGTGTACTCTATACATTGTATAGTGTATGTGAGGAGGAGGACAAATAGCCGAAGAGCAGTAGCAAGTGTACAACTTGTAAAGTAACATAATTGCTATTTAGTATACATTGTGTTCTTTCCTTCTTTGCATAGCTATACTTTTCTAGTCGGACTGGCAGCAGTCGCATATTTATTATGCACACATTCATTTTACAGTGAATTTTTTAAACCTCAATTACAATTAATTTACATCCGGATTCAGATATAAAAAAGTAATAATAATAATTTATTATTATTATTATTATTATCACTCATTATTATTATGACTCGAGTTTTATACATGAGCATAAATTAAGAAATTAAAAATTAGAAATAAGATGGTAATTTTAAAAGAAATTAGAAATTCCTCATTTATAATTTTTTAAAAATAAAACAAAGTCAAAGGTAAAAAATAATAATACTGAAAACTCAAACTCGAAATTTTGAATAGTGACGGTCAAAAATTTCTATATTTCTAGACCATAGACCATAAACTAGTGCTGTGTAGTGTTGTTGTTGTTTTGGTGTTATATTTTTTGTGTAGTTTCGGTTGTTTGTGGTTCATGTTCTTGTTAATGAATTACATAAAAGTTTGTGAAAGTAGTCATTGCAGTGCAAAGAAAAGCACAAAGAAAAGTGATTCAGATTCAGTGGAAGCTAAGGCCAGAAAAGTATAGAAGAAAGGGGAAAAGGGAAGACGAAGGGATCAGCCATCCGGTTCTTGGATTTCCCCTTTTTGGTCTCGCGTTTTCTCCTTGCGGGTATTTTGTATTTTGAGTCTCGACGACATCCCCGTTCAACTTCCGGTGTAGTCATTTTGTCCTCAGTTTTTGTTCTTAACTCCCACAAACATTGTGTCTATGCATAGTTGCTCGTCCTTTGTCCTTTGTCGTTAGTTGTTTGTGTTTGTTTTTCTATGAGATGCGGATGAGTTGAAAGGGTTTGAAGTTTCTTGTTGTTCTTTATCCTTTATCCTCTTTTTATAGTTATGCCTTGTTCTGTTGTTCTAACAGAGTTTTATGGTGACTTTTCTTCTCTACTGTCTACTATTATTATTGTGATATATTTATGTATTTAAATTTTTGCTGATTTTTCATCAAAGGAAATTTCGGTTGATTGTATTTTGTTTTGATGCCAGTGGATCTTTTTATTCTTTTTGTTTCAGAATTGGACTAGTTCCAATTGAGCACATTCATAATTCTCCATTGTTCATAGTTTGTAAAATTAAGAATCAGAATCAGAATGAAATTACAACGACAATTTTCTATATTTTTTTAATGTATAGCGAGATCTTAACGAGATACTTTGATCTTCCAAATTAAAGTTGCAGTGTAAGCAGTTTTGAGGTTTATAGGCTTATCTTCTGTTCTCAAGTCTCAAGGATTAAGCATTATACAGTATAAAACTATACCGATGAAAATGTTGGGTAAAAGTAAAAAAAAAAATAGGTTGGAAAAATCCTTTTGAATTTGTAAAGTCTACTAAAAAGTATATTCCTGATTTTGGAAACTACCCGGAATTTCCTGACTAAGTCTTCATGTTTTAAAAAGATGCCTTTTACAGTTCTTTGAGCTGCTTTATCACAAAAATATATTCATACATTATACATTTATTTGTACATTCATATGATAATTTACCATGTGGATGTGGCACTTTGAATTCAACTTGCTGACTTTTGTTTTGTTTTAGCATAGATTTCTAATTTCTACTACAAAATGTATGAAAGCCTGTAATATATTACCAGAGTTTGGTCTCTTTTTACTCTTTATAGTTGTTCTATGCTGTGTCTACTGTTTTTTGTCTAGTTCATAGTTTTGTCCCCTGAATTTTTTTTAGTCTCAAATCTCAAAGGGTGGGTTACATTTCCGTATCTGTAGTTTGCTTCCTTTCCTTTTCCGCTGATACTGTACTGTACTGTGGATTGTGGACTGTGGACTGTGGATGTTTCCATGGTGTAGAAACTTCAAACTCATAATTCTTGACTTGTTTGAATACCATTTGCATAATTTTTCACTCACGACTGCCAACCTACTACCAAATCATCGTTTTTTCCAGAGAGATGTTGGCTTCCTTTTTCTTCGAGTTTTCAAGTTTTCGAGTCTTTCAGTTCTTCTCCCTTCTTTTTCTCCATTTCTTTCTCCTATGTACATACATTTATGTATGTATGATATTGGGAAAGAGAGGGAGAGATTTCTTTTCATGTACATTTGTACATTGTACATGTTATAGTTTCAAGTGAAATGGCATTGTAATTTTAATGTATTGTAAGCATTTTACCATTTTCTTCTTGTTGAAATTGTAAAAACATATCATAGACAGTGTACGAAATGATAAGAAAATGTTTCCATATTCCATACTTTTGAAGTAGGTTCATGGGGTTCTGGGTGTACATGAAAAAGAGTGTGAATTGTATACTTTGTGTGTGTGTGTGTGTGTGTGACGATGTCTTCGTCTTCGACTTTGTCTTAGTCTTCTGACGACCACGATGACGCCTTCCGGTTTTCTCTCTTGTGCTGAGCAGAGCAGAGCTGTATCATGCATAAGCATAAAAGGAACGGCGCCTTTTATTTAGATCCTGAATAATTTCCCTATCGTTTGCTTTCCGAAATTTTAATGCTTTCTTATGACTCTCATTTTACATTTTACATCTGTAGACAAGAGATATGTAAAAGAAGAGGCTCAAAGAAATCTAGAAATCTGGCTCAACTTTGAACTCTTTTGCACTTGATATTATTCATACTTATAACATTTTGTCCTCTCTTCTTCTCTCTTCCTTGTTTCTATCTTTCTTTCTTTCCTGCCTTCTTTCTTTAAGACTCATGTACTTTTAACTCTGTTACTTCTTTGCAAAACTAGTGGGTAACTCTTTTTACTGTTATTATTATTATTATTATTGTCGTGCTTGGAAAACTCAGACTTTCACAAATTTCAAATAAAGAAGAAGTAAAGAAATACAAACTAGTTTTTTTCAAATGGATCTAAAGTACAAGTACAAGTTTCAAGTTGAAATGACATGTATAATATAATATAATTTGTAACGTTACATAGATAAAACAAGTCATCCGTATTTTTCTCATGTTTCCAAGTATGTACAATGTACAATGTACAGCAGTACCAGTTCGTGTAGTTTTATATTTGCATGAATTATACCCAAATTTTTCGTTTTTTTACTCCTTGTACAAAGAGTGAGTGTTGAATCTCATAAATATTTGTATTTACACAGAGTACAAATGTACAAATTAGAGAAATGGACAGAGGGACAAAAATTTATGATTTCTACAGCTTTTTTCCCCTTCTCATACTTGAGAATAGTTTCTATTCCCCTTGCATTGAAAATTGAAAATCAAAGTCAAAGGAATTGTCTTGAACAAATACAACATGACGGATTTCTGGACAGTACGAAATGGCGTGAAGGATCAGAATCAGAATTCTCTAAATCATGTGTAAATTAGTGAACGCAAAACAAATTGGCTTGTCTGTGTGCACTGGCGCCTGGCGCCACACATAATAATAATAATAATAGTACTAATAGTAAGAATAATAATAATGAAATTGTGGAATAATTGCAAGAAGACCTTGAATAAATCAAGTGCATCATCATCGCACTGTGTCACACATCGTATGTCGAACACCGTCTAAATACACACTTATAGAATTAGAACTAGAAATATGAATACAACCACAACTGCAGCTCCAGCTTGCAAACTCGTAGCACATTCAATATTCACACTCACTGAAATACAAACAATTACGCTACTATTTGCAAATTATGTGCCATGTTGTGGATTTTCCTCATGCATTTAGATTCTAGATATCTGTACCTTGTTGTTTGGTCTATTTGTACAGTAGGTTCACATACCATAATTTATAACATGCATATTTTTATCTAACTATCCACACCTCACAGTTTGTAAAGTTACAGCATGCCTACTGACTACAATATTATTATGTCATATACTATATGCGATATGCGTGAGGCAAACTGTGCTCTTTGTACCTATTTACAGTGTACAGTGTACAGTATTTAACTATATTGTAGTTGTATAGTCAAAGTGTGAAGAAGCCAGATAGATTTCCTAGATTTCCTGCTTTCATTCATTCATGACTACAATTGCTTCCAGCTTCAAGCCTCTGCATACTTCATACCATAATATGTAATATATTATAGATTATGCACAAGAGAAGAATACTGTTCTGTAGTAAATTTAAGTGTGTGTGTGGTTTTATTTACAGTGCAAAGATACATGTGCCTACAACATAAACATGCCACACAATACCATACATGGATCAAACACACTTGTTGTCATTCATGTAATAATGTAATAATAATGAGGGTTAATATCTGTTAATGCGTTCCTGTGAACAGATTTAATTGTGTACCAAGAGGACAATGTACATGAATAAGTTGTGTCATAATATTTTTCGGTATTCAACGGTGTGAGTTGATAGTTGATAACAACTACAAAATAATAATATTATTACTGTCATTAATATCTATAGATAGTATAGCTATTCCAATTTGTTCAGAGTTAAGATACTACATTTTAAACATGTTGATGAGATGGATGAGTATGGAGTATTGAGTATGGAGTATGGAAATTGGAACACAGCTGTCATCTGTCATTTACTATTTACTAGAAACTGCACATGCACTTGAGATTCACTGTGTGAGTTTGACTTTGTTTAAATTGTCATTATTCATTTTTACTTTCCGTTCTCCGATTGGATAGCAGTTTCATTGCTCATCTCCCTTTGACGTCATATATCTAAATATGCAAGTTTTTAGTACTTTTTTTTGAACTCTAAAGTGTTTAGAGGTTTAAAATCCTCTATTTTTTATTTTTTAATAATTCAGTTAATTTTTGTCTTTTTTTTATTTATCAAGAAAGGTGTTAATTATTTATTCGTGGAATTCTTCTTGTCCTAGTGTGACTGAAAAATGTTCCGATTTATTTATTATTATTATTATTGTTTTTTTTTTTGGTTTTTGTTAGAACGCAGCAAATACTGTGTACACGGAAACACACTTGTTTCAATATTATCAGTAATCAGTAATTAAGTAAAAGTATAATTAAGAGAAAGGAAAGGCGAGAAATGATCTTCAACTTTTTTTATCACCATTTCTCATCACAAAATATGGAAATGGGAAACGGGACTGTATTCACGATGTGGTTTGAAGAAGCCTGAAAAGAATATGTATGGATATTGGTTGAAGGCTGTGGTATATTAAGACACGCTTTTAATAGGTTTCAAATTGAATGCTCAGCTCAACGCTCAACACTCAAAACATGCAGGTATCGATATCATTTTCCGTGTCTTCACTCTTAACACTAATGTTAAGAAGATAGATTGCTCGGGTAGGTAACGTGATATATGTAGCAATAATTTAGTGATAAAACACTCATTTTCAGCCTTGACAATACAATTTACATCATTATCTTCTAAAGTTGTCTATAATCATTAGAGCAACGCAACACAGTGTAACAATGACAGTGATTGTTGTTGTGTACATAATTATTTATTTATCAAATGTCCATGCTTCTCAAACTTTTCCATGTATTTTTATATGTCAAATCTCAAGCATCGATCTTTTTCTATGTGTTGTTTGTATGGTTTGGTATTTCTTGTATTATTTTATGTGGTGATTCTCTCTATCAAAAGGAGTGGCATTTCGAAATTTTTCTCAAATCTCGGTCAGGAAAAATTTAACTGCGTAAATAAAACAAATCTTGAGAACTTGCGAACTTGTAGCTTGAGGTGTTGTGAAACAACAAGAGTTTTGTTTCTATTTTTATCAATTGTTCAAGTGAGCGTTGAGCGTTCAGGGAAATTTCAAAATACTATTGTATCAGGGAGTTGGATAAGAAAAGCATTTTGTAATTTATGTATTCTGTATGGATGAAATGGCTCGTTAGAGTTGGCTATTACTTTTTCAGATATACGGATGGAGATTTTGTTTTCCATGTTTCATTAATAGCTTTTATTCTTCTTTTCTAGACTTTAGACTCACTTTGCATTGATAAATGTGTAGAAATGGAGGAGAAAGAGTAAAAATCAGTGTGAGTTTTGAAATTTTTTCTTCTACATTCTACTCCTAAATGAGTATGTTGAGCAACAAAGAACAAGAATCAGTCAGGTGTAATCATTTTACAGTTTGATATTACTCAAGCCTCGTGGCAGTTGACGACAATTTGTACGGTCATTTGTAAACTAACCTTACGAACAACTATATAAAATACTAATAATAATAATACATCATGTAGTTCTAAGTAGTTTGTAGTTCTAAAACTTTTGAAATGTCGATATGCGCTGTATAATAATAATAATAATTTGATGTATGTGCTCTTGACTCTTGACTCTTGAACAAATGAGGAATGTGGATAGAAAAAAATGAATAAAAAGTTTGTCACGCCATTTGGCGATGAAAAATAATTTGAACAAAATCATACAATAAATACTACCACAATAAAACTAGAATCTAGAATGTTGGAGAAAATACTGAAAGTAGGGAGAGAAAAAAATTAGTCTGTTGACCAAGGAAAAATGGAGGAAAAGGAAACTCTGTTGTAAAAGTACAATCAACTGTAAACTGTATATTGTACACTGTGAAAGAAATACAAACGCCTTCACACTAATTGCCACACTCTCTTTGTACATTGTACATGAATTGTTTTATTTTATTTCTCCGTTAGTTCTTGATTTAATCCAAATCCGCGTATGAGTATATTGTACATACAGTTTAATCCACCAAAATGTCACGCAAAGAAAAAAGTAAAGCCATGTCCCACAAATACACAGAAAAAGAAATAGAAAGTATTGGAAAATTTTGTGTAGTAGTTGTGTAGTGTGTAGCTATAGATAAATTTTGTACATTGTACAACCATGTTGACAAACTTTCCTAATTCTCGTACTTCATTTTTCATTTTGAGCTGTAGTTCCAATGAATTTTTTATGAAAAATCCTGGTTTCATACAATTCAAGCAATTTACTTATTTATTAGATTTTAAACTGAGTTGTTTGAAGAATTTAAAAAAGGTTCCATCTATTTTATAAAATTTGGTACGCTTTAGGATTTTCATGCTCAAAATTGAAAATATAAGGAGTAACGAATGAGTTTTAACACGGAGACATGAGTAAATATCGTCACACGTGATTCAAATTTACTTTTTCTCAACACTCGAAACTTGAAGCCCATTTTCACTCGTTCATTTGGGAGATGGAAAGACAATAATTTTTGTTCTAATGAATTATTAATAGGTGTATGTATGTAATGTAAGGTACAATATATAAACTATAAATATGAAGAGTCTGAGAAAATTATGCATTCCGGTTTTTTCACCCTCTAAACTAAATGTAGTATATAATATACAGTATATTATGCTCATCAATAATTAGAAAGTTTGGATGTTTGGATATTTGGATATTTTAAGACATGAGCCTGATGAGCACGGGATATATTTATTGATATAGAAAACCTAAGGTGGCGTGTCTAAAAATCTATTGAATTTGCATGATTATATCCCCATCACCACACAACTGTCTCCTGTCTACTGCTCTGCTTGTGTATTGTGTATGTGAATTAAAGGCTGGAAATAGAATTGAATCCGTTTCAAATGTATGTGAATTATGGTGAGGAAAAGTACTCTTGTTCATATATATGACTAGAGAATAAAACCTCGTCAACTCTGCACGCTATCCTTTTTTATTAGACTCATTTTCTTGTTGTTCTAGTTGTAAAATATTACAAACTCTTTTGAATTTTATTTCATGTCTCTTATTCACAGTCGAATAATTTGAATTATAATTATTGCACCTCCGGCTGCGACAACGACCATATCAAAATATCAGACATTTTTCAAAGTACACAGTATAATTTCAATAAACTAGGAATTGTACATTGCACATTGTACATGTAATATAATTGGAAAGAAACATTATCGACTGATTATTACTATTACTATTATTATTTTGACCAATAATAAGTATATTTTATACTCATAGGCTACAAAAAGCTCTTTGTCATCAACTAATAAAAGTTACTGGAATGCTTTTTAAGAAAATCCGAAATGTAGTTGAATACAATAAAAAGCAGAAATGGTAATAATAATAATAATAAAAGCAAAAAATGTATAGTAGGGGTGAAAGGATTTCGAGCGTGAAAGAAGCATGAAAATTTTTCGGTGTCAGAAATTTCGGGTCGGAAGTCTGAATAGAATCTGGGAGAATCTGAGAGAGTCTAGAATCTAGAATCTGTTTCATGTAGATATACTACGTCTATAACCATAGACCATAGACCATAGACAGGAAAGGAAGAGGAAAAAAGACGGATTCTATAGGAGGAACAAGAGGAGGAGGCTTTTTTATGTATTGAAAGCTACGCATGGTGTGTAGGATGTACAATGTACAATATACAATGCTCAATGTCAGTGTAAAGTGTAGTGTGGTGTAATGGTAATGGTGAGGATGTGAAACAAAAGAAGTTTTCGGTTGAATTGTTATGACATGAGTCGACATTAGATTTGAGATTCATATTTAAGTGAAAATCATTCATTCATAGAGGAAATATATCATGGAGGAAACATGTAATATGTGTGGATAGTGTAGATTGTCGAGTATAGGCGATAGATGAGACGAGATTCCCCTTGTTTGTACTTTGTACTTTGTAGTTTGGAGGTTGTAGTTTTTGTAGGAGGTTGAAGAAGAAGAAAGGCCGAAAATGAAAGAGTCAGACCATCCATAAAGAAAGAAAGAAAGAAACACAACGGACACACAGAGTGAGCGAATGAATGAATGAATGAATGAACGAACAGAGTGAATGTATAGCAGTAGTATAATAGTATTTTTCATACTTCATATATACAAATACATACGTTAGTATAATACGTACGAATATGAGCGTTTTTCTCTGTTTCTCTGTTTCCCCGTTTCCAAAAGTGAGAATTAAAAGGGAGATGCTATAAATATTAGAGAATCGTGTATAGTACATGTATGTTAAAATGTTCATTGTACATTGTACACCGTATAATGTCTAATGTAATATAATATTCATATACTTTTTTGAAGGCGTAATGGTTTTGTACATATGTACAATGTACAATGTACACCGGTGATGGAGATTGTAGAATGTAGAATTTGGAATACTAATGCATATGGAGATGGGAGGTTAAATGTGAATTTGAGCCATAGAGCTTGAGCATTGAGCTTGAAGCTTGAGTACACTAAAAGGAAAATGCATCATGGTGTGCAGATTCTTTTCTTTTTGTTTTCTTTTTCTCCAGGAAAAAGGAAAAGTAAAACGAGCTGAGGAGCGACACTTTTATTTATTATTGCTCTCTCACTTTCTCTCCTCTCTTTTTTCTTCTCTGTAAATCTCCAACCTCCTAAAAACTCTGTTTTCA
This sequence comes from Sminthurinus signatus, assembly GCA_019776565.1. NCBI lineage: Eukaryota > Metazoa > Arthropoda > Collembola > Symphypleona > Katiannidae > Sminthurinus > Sminthurinus signatus. The sequence goes on along the minus strand of JABASP010000004.1, from coordinate 143,127 downwards.
TTTCTCTCTGTTTCTTCCTCTTTCATTTTTGTCTCTCTCTTTCACTCAAGATATACACTATACATACTGTACACATGCACAGTCTTTTTAAGTGCTTCTTGTGCTCTATGAGTGAAACAATGGGAGCTTCTTCAATCCAAAAGAATCTCAATTCTGTCTTGTCCTAACCTCATAAATAACCCAAACTAACGGAAGGAAAGAAGACGACGAAAGGGAAAATATTATTTTAGTTACTTTTATGTTGCCCTCTCCTCTCGTTCTCTCTCTCTATCTATTTTATTCATTCAGAATTCAGTATTCAAGGGTTGAAAGTTGAAAGCAACAACAACAGTAAGAATACATCCACTGTACATTTCACATACGGTGATTTCATTCGCCTAGTCCGTTCATCTTGTGTTTTGTCCGTTAAACATTTATGTACATTGTTTATTTTACATGCGCATATCTTCAATCGGTCCGAGAAAAAAGTAAATATAAATATAAACAAGAAAACTATAGATTCAAGTATTCTGAATATGAGTATATGATTTCATTCAAAGTAAAATAAAGAAATAGCGGAATAATCCCGATTTTATCAACCTTTTTTGCATTTCTGAAACACTATGCATGATATGGATGAAAAGTGGAAGATTGAACACCGGAACTGCACTGACATCTCAATAATTCCCAATTTAATTTTATAATGGTCGTTTGTAGACATGTAAGCTTTTATTTTGAACGGATGTTCTCCTATTGCAGAATGTGAAACAAAAAAAAAGAGGTTTGGTCCAGTTTTCCACATTTACATTAATTATAATAGTGAAGTTCGTGTGTGGTCCATGTTGGTTGTGCATGCGTCAGTACTGCACGGAATTCACCTTTGAAACATTTAGATGTACACATTTTATTCATACAAAAAAGAGTCAATGATTTAAGGAGGCTTTTTTAAATAGAATTCCCTAACTATATTAATTACTCGTATTTTGAATTGAATGGGTTCGTTAAAATGGACAAGCTTATTTGTAGTGGTATTGGTTTTGGTTTTGGTGGATCCCTCCTTTAGAAAACTAAACCAAAAGAAGATTTTTGATCATGTAGTTTAGTAAAATTCAGTTTATCTATAGGGATATATGTATGAGAATTTAAAAGAATGTACAGTATACAGGCTTGCAACTTGTGAGATGAAAAATACATGGCAAGTTGGGAGCAGAAGGGTAAACATGGAAATTGAAATACTCTTGGGACAGTCCTGGGGTTTGTATACAGTATACTGTATACAGCAAATAGACAGAGAAAGGAAAGAGGAAGTAGATTCCTATTTGTATTTGTATACTTGAGTTGTAAATGTAATTGTACTGTGGGAAGCATCAGGCTATTTGCTATTTGTACAAACATAATGTTTCATGATATGAGCATTCATCATCCGACAGAATGTAGATGAATACAATTCTTTGTTTTCAAGCACCCGCATAATTCTTCCTATTGAGCGATGGAAAGATTATTTAAATTTTTATCCAAAATGAAAATAAAATAAAAAAGCTATAGCTTTAATCTAATTTTTTGAGAAAAGTTTTAAAGTATTTCAAAGACAAAATTTGAAATATTCATCTTCAAAGTAGAATAAAATTTAAAAAAAAAGATTCTATTTATATTATACTTTCTTTTTCTTTTAGTATTATAATTTGGCAATTTAAATGTAGGCTATTACAAGAAAATTACACAATACATGAAGAATACAGAGAGAATTAAATTACTTTCTCATAAATTGTTTTTCAACGGGTACTGTGGAACTGGTGCAACACGTGGATGTATAGATGTGAATAGTGAATAGTGAATATGAATATGTTTTTACATTTGTTTATTTAAAGTGTAGACTACATGTGTTTTTCAAATTAAATCTTGTGCAAGACTTTTCTGTAGAAATGTTAAAAGAGTGAAAAAGACCCAAAAGGTTCCTCTCAAGTCTTACATCTATCTATTAAGGTAGATAAACAAGTTGTGAAAGAAAGAAAGAAAGTGTATGTTTTTCCTCTTCCATGTATTTTATGGACTGAGAACTGAAACAGAGCTTTTCTCCTTGTAGGATTTGTTTCTTTTTTGATCCACAGAATAATTATAATAGAGAGCGGAATAGAGGAAGATGGAGATAGAAAGAAAGCAGAAAATACGGAAGAAATTAAGAAAGAAAGAAAGCTGTTTGAATTAGAAATGGAACAAGAAAAACACAATTTTATAGTAAAAAGTATACAGTACGATATGTAGTTAAACACATGTATAATATTTGTATGTTCTCATTCACATGGGAATCATCCATATGCACCAAACAACTTTTTATCTCCTTCATTTCCTTCTTCTTCTTCTTTCTCTAGCGTCTTTTTTCATTTTCCTAGATTTTCCTAGATCTCTGTAATATGTGTTAAATAGTCTCAGCGGAGACTGGCTGAGTTCCGAGTTGTGTAAAGAACATGTTATTTTCTTTACAGTATTCTTCTCTCTTGTTACTTTTTCTTTCTTCATAGTTTCTGCTATAAAAAATAAAGAAAACAAGAGAGAGAAAAGTTCTTTTTTAATGAAGATTTACTTGTATAAAAATCCTCTCTCTTTTTTTCCCACTTGAACCCTGGAGAATGGAGAATGGAGTAAAAGAGTTTAATATGAAATACGGTGGTCGTACATTTTACATTGTGCAATATTATTTATAAATGTTTAATTCACATGGTATTGGCTACATTCATTTAGTTTACAGATCACACAAGCTTTTCCAAATGTATGCATAATACATGTACAGTGAAATAAAAAGCCCTCCCATGTCATGTCTCTGTCTTTAATTTTCAAACAAACGCCCAGAAAAAAAAATGGCTGAGAAAACTACACGTTCATATGTGATATGTGTGTATATATATTATATTTTACTCTCATATGTGATGTGAGGGAGAAGACGAGAAAGAAATAAAGAAAGAAAAACGTAACATACATGCACAATGTACAATATACATTTTAGATACTAGGTACATGATGGGGAAGAGAAAAGAGAAAAGCATGTCATGTCGTGTCATGCGTTCCGTTGTTCCTTGTTTGTTGTTTCCTAGAATTTTATTGAGGGAGTTAAAAAAAAAATAAAGGGAAAAAAATCCGGGTATTACAGTTTTCCTTCACTCCTTTTTTCCCTATATGTATGTTTCTAAAGTTTAAACGTTGACTCAAAATTTCCCTCATCTCCCTCTTTCTCTTCCTGATAGAACGGATAAAAAGAATAAAAAGAATTCTAGGAAGAGAGGATGAGTAGTAGTAGTAGTAGTGAGTACAGTGAGTAGGCGAAGAGAGGAAAAGAGGAAGAGGATAAAATGGTAAAATGGGGATGGGAGCGACAAAAGAGAGAAAATAAGACGACCCCGAAACCAGAGACGATAAAAAATGATTGGTTGGTTGGATTTTTCCAGGATGACGAACCTTTTTAAAATCACCCGAATTTTACTCTCAGTCTCGGTTTCGGTTTCGACTCGAGTTAGTTCTTTCTTTCTTTCTTTCTTTCTGTGTACGTATCTCGGCTCTTCTTTGGCTGATTTTTTTTTCTCTTTCTGTCTGTTTGTCTGTCTTTTTCCTCTCTTCCACACCCTCATGTATATAAATATACAGTGTACTGTGTACTGCAGAGATACATGTGGGGCAGTTAAAGCTTGATGGTGTGGTGATGAGTTTTTCTCCCCCACATTTTACTATATACTCTTTTACACACATGTGTATTGCAGATATATGTACATGTAGACACTAGACACTAGACACGCACATTATCATGCATGCTTAATGTTTTTCCATGTATGTATGTAGCTTTTGCCTCCAGTTTAAATTTCACATTGCGTGTCTACAATACATAAAATGTAGTCCAATCCAATCCAATGTCTCCAGCAAAGTAGATCTAGATAGTTTATGTGCATACATGTACACTATAAATGTACATTATAAATGTATCTCTGTCTCTAGATTCTACATCTAGGATTTCAAGAGAATAAAAATACATGTGCATGTATGGGTGAGCGAAAAATCCAGATCCAGATTTTTTTATTTTTTATAGTCGTCGTCATCATCGTCATCATGATGGTCGTGAAATTGATTTGAATTTGGATCATGATGCAACTCATACCCTTTCATTTTTTATCAGTTTAGTATTTATCTCATCCCGAGCTCATGCAATCTTCAAGATTTACATAATATATCCATAGATAAACACAAAAATACACGTGTGGCTTCCTCCGCTCTCTCAGTTCTCAGCATCAATATGAGTATATTGTACAAAATAATTTGCCATACTCTACAGTCTATAGTACCTAAACTTCATTGCGTAAATGCACATCAATGTAAAATAGACAAATATGCATAAATCATATTGTATTTATGCGGATTTTATGTCTATCTAAAGTGTGTTTAGTTTTTCTATACGAGTCTCTGTTTCACAGTGTATAAAAGTTGAGGGATGTTGATGATCATGGTGATGATGATGATGATACTCACTTGTGCCCTTCATTCATTCATTCATTCATTCTATCATTCATTCACCCTCCTCGTCTCGTCTCGTCTTCTCCTGTCTCGACTTGTCTTTCCTCCACTCTGGAGTTTTACATAAAAAATGGAGAGATGGATAATGGATATGCATAAAATTGTAGGACATTTATGTATTATTATGTATTATGACAAGTGCTTTTTTCTCTCTTGCTCCCCGTCTTTTCTTCATCTCTATTCTCCTTGACTTCAGTTGAACTTTTAGAATGGAAACTATCTCAGAGTTGGGTGACATTCTTCATGTCATAACAACATGTATAATGCATAAAACAGTAGAGAAGCATGGTTGAATTGTGAAATCCGTCATTTCAAATTCAACTGAGACCATTGTCTATCATCTAATTGTAAAATGGTAAAATGGTAAAAGTGCATGGAATATTGAGATAATACATTTGATGGATACTTTTTTTTAAACTGTACTATTTATGCATAGTCCTCTCTCTCTCTCTCTCTCTTGATGCATTGATCATTGCTCACTAGTCAGTACTCTGGGACATTAGGATTTTTTTCCATGGAGAGGAGCACAACTCCACTCTACTCTGTTATGTTCTGTCATGATAAAATCTAGATATGTACACTGGAGACTGGAGACTGGGAAATGAAGAATGTACGTAAAAAAGTACGGGGTAAATGTAATATCGCCGCTTCGGATTGGGATTGGCATTGAGAGTGGAGAAAATGGAGAGGATTTTTACATTTTTCTCCCCTATTTTTCTCTCCTCGACATCCCCTTTTTTCATTATGAGTCATTCCAGGGCAGAGTCAGGGTTGTCTGTGAATATGTAATATCTGATATCTAATGTGCACGGTTCCATGTGTAGAATGTAGAATGTAGAATATAGAATACGGAGACCAATATGCACACTTGTATTTATGTATCTGTGTACAAACGATACTAACTAGTTGCATAGTGTTTTTTCTCCCTGGAGCTTTGACACAACTACACACACACATGTATGCATGTATGTAAAATGTATAATGTACAAACGTGTGTCGGTGGAGTAGAAAAATTGCCGTGTATGCACTTATTTATTGCCCAGTGTTTCCATAGAGTTAGTATTTAGATGTAGATAATACAAAGGACATACTGTAGGCCTTTCTATATGTATATGAAACTGGAATGAAATTCTTCTTCTAAAGGGTATCCATTTTCATTAAGATTGCAATTAAAATTACATTTTTATGGAAATGATAATATTCCAATGCCATTCTGTAGCTCTGTATTTCTATATAGACTATAGCTATATAGTTACATAGATACGAGTTACATAAAGCTCAAAGTGTGGATAGTTTACGGTGAATCGGTTCTTGCATTTGCTGCAGTAGTACTAGTATGAGGCTGATTTGAAAAAAGAAGTAAATGCTGTATGTGTGTGTGTGTGTGTGATGTGACATTTGAATGTATTGCTTATTGTACATAAGATGTAAGTAAGATATGCCGTGTTTTTTCCTTGAAAAAAAGAAGATGTGGAGGTCTCCAAGTATATAGTTAATGAAAAAAGTTGGTTCATTTCATATCCATGAATCCTTTTAATATCCGTAGGGACTCTGATTAAAATGCAAATCAAGGCTATAAAAATCCTCAATTTTCACCAAAAAAACTATGTCTTCTCCCAATTTGGGATGGTACGGTGCTGATATGAGATGGAAGAGGAGTAGTAGTACTATTATAAGTGGGATGTGGGATGGAGAATGAAGATAGGATACTTGTACTTTGTACTTGTACTATACGAATACGACTACGACTACGACTATATTATGTAGACTTGCTTCTTGTGATACAAAATACAAAGTAGAGGACTATTTACTATTTATGTATGAGGTCATTGAAATTTTAGATTAGAATCTCATATTATGCATATTATATACTTGTGCATTGTACATTGTACATACAACATACAACATTCAGCTCAAGTCAAACTCAAACTCAAGCTCAAGTTTCTTACTTAATTGCATTTTCTAATCCTTCTTGTGTCTTGGGCAATTTTGGTGACCTCTCAAAAAATGTCCTCTGATTATATTTTCAATTTATTCAATTGACTTTCCTATCCTACAGTTTGAGTTTTGATCTTGGTTTCCCATTTTATCCTTACCATGTTATCTACATAATATTTTGATAGTGTATAGGACTTTTCTTTCCCTTTCTTGGTAGGAAAAGTACAAAGAAACTGTTATCTACTCTCACTTCTCATGCAACACTTTCTTTCTCTATCAGCAAAGAGCACATTATAACAACTATGAACTATGAACGCTTGTCATCTCATCACCACTCAGAGTCAGAGTCAAGTCAGGGTAATAATAACTAATAACTATAGTACTAATAATACACAAGTAAAATTAATTTGCGAAACAAACTGAGATACATATTGTGTATACTATTTTGATCTTGTTGTCAATCAGTGGTGACGAATGACGAATGACGAGCTGATGAGGTAATGCGTGTAACGTGTGTAGTGTGTACGTGAGGGCAAAGGGAAAACCTCTGTATCTTTTATTTCTATTGTACATGATACATGAGCATTATAAAAGATAGAATATAAAATACACTCTATACTCGAGTATCAAATACTTAGTATGTACAAAAGTATGGAAATGAGGTGGTAAAATGAGAAACGAGATAGCTCGATGGAAACTCTCAAGTCTTTTTTACCCTTCTAGTATGCATGTGCATTGTACAATTTATATGTATGTGTGTAATGGAAACTCGTACCAAAAATCAGGGTTCTTGGTTGACTATTATCTCTTCAATACCAAAAGAGGAAAAATTCCTCAAGAACAACACAGAGCAAGTATTACAATAGATAGTAGAGTAATATGTATAGTAATATAGTAAGTCAAATGGTTTCCGCATCTAGATAATAGTGTAGTATAGCCTAGGAAAAGAAAGAAGTCAGTAGTCAGTAAGGAAGGAGGGAAAAGACAAAAGCCGACATGATCAGGAAGAAAAAGAAGGAGAAGAAGAAGAGGAAGAGTGAGGACGACTCTATTAACTTGGCTATTAACTTGGTCGTGGATGGGATGGTTTTCTGGGGAAATTTATTCGATGACTTCCAATAGGATTCATTTTGAACCATCAAATGCTTTAAGCGGCTTTGAGCGCCTTTCTCCTTGTCATCTTTACTTTACATTCTAGAGCTCTTTGCTAATTTATGCGAATTTAAATTATTCAAATGTAGACACTGATTCTATACTCTGTGCTCCATACACTATACAATATATCCAAGTATAATACATATCTTTAAATACATTTAGTATTTATTACATTAAATAGTTGATCGTTGATAGTTGTTTAAAACTCAAAATGGTAATAAAAAATAAATAATAGCAGAATTTTTACACATTAAACCTTATAAAAACCTTATACGAATTCTGAATTCGGAATGCTCACAGTTCCCGTTACAATTCCAATTCTAACTCTAGCTTTAGTGGGATATGAAACGTAGTGATTCGTATGATTTTCAAAAAAGGAATTTCCGTATGACATATACGGAAATTATAAAGAATCAAGAATCAAAACTGCCGAATCTTCTATTGGTTCTACATCGTACATTCTACATGGTTTTGTCTGTCTTCTTGTTCTTGTTCTTGCTCTTGTTTTACTACTACTATTATTATTGGATTGTTTTCCCCCGTTTGGTTCAGTATTTCATATTTCACGGTCGTTCACAGTTTCCCCTTGAAGAACGTTCTTTGAATGTTAAGAGGGTCTGGTTCTGTTCCTGTTTCTGTTGTAGATAGACTACATGTATGTCTTTGTGTATGTATGAGGAACCTTATTTTTTCTTGTCCTCCTTTGAACCATTTTACCATCACCATACTCAAAACTCAAACATATGAAAATTATGAAATGTGGAAATGTGAATAATTTTTATCTTTCCTTTGTAAAACATACCCATATCTACAAATATACATCATGTGTATGTAGTTACATAGGAAAATGTTCTTCATATTCATGTTATCTCACATATTGATAGAACCATGAGCCATGAGCCATGAGACTTCCTTGTGAATTTTCCATCATATTTGTTTTTTACATTCATATTCTATACCATATCTCAGTTATGGTTTTTTGTCCAGGAGAATGAGAAAGGAGCTTTACTTTTTATCCTTTCCTTCCTTCTTCTTCTTTGCCTTCATTTTTGATTTGTCTTTTTGGAAAAGGGAATCTTTCTAATTCGAGTTTTGATTCTGATTCTGATTCTGACTTATGACTCGTTCCAAAAACTTCCCTCTTATGTGGTCATGCATGCACACAACTAATTTTCAAAGCTGACTGGAGATATTTTTCTCTTTCTCATTTTCTTTCTTTCTTTTCCACATGTACTCAATTCTCAATGTTTGAAGCGGAATCGTTTCTTCTGTTCTTAGAGCTCTGCACATTTTCACGAAAAAGGTGTTTTTTATTCAAGGAATTCTACGTTCTACAAAGATTGCAGTTTATATATTTCTCTAGTAAAATATATATCTTGTGGAATGCAGAATGCTTCAGAATAGCTATAGAACATAGAACATCGATGTAGAATGATTACAACTCCTCTAATGCGGAGGCGAGCTACTAATCATTAGTTATTACTAATTAGCTCGCTTTTTCCTCCTCGACCTTTTTCTTTAGCTTCATGGCAAAGGAAAACGTAAGAATGAGTGAGTGAGTGAGCCGTCGTCTTTTTCTTCATGTGACGGAGCATGAGGGAAATAAATGTTGTCTGTCAAACATCTTCCGTCAATTAGAACTAACATGAAGTCACATATATATAATATATAGGCATTTTCGTTATCGTTATCGTATATGTAAAATTGTTTGGGCTCGAGAACAACCAGCACGAACCAGGACTCAGAAATCTGGAATTCGGAAGCAAAATCAGATTCAAAAAGTAGAATCCAACGAAAGAATGAAAATGCTCATTCTTTTACAAAAAGCCAATAGAGAAATAGAAAGAAAGAAAAGCGGACTGTAACTTTAAAGAAAGAATGGAAAAGAAACAAACAAACCAAAGAGAACCGGCTTTTGTCTCCTATTTTATTATAGTTTTAATTCTGATTCTGATTCTAGTTTTATTCATTCCTGATTTGTTGATGAATATCAAAAACAATAGTATGAAGAAAACCATCATTTTCTCAATAATTAACAAATAATTGTCAACGTAATGGTTGTTTTGTTGTTTGGTTTTGATTTGTAATGCATTTTGACTATCTTGACTATGTTTTTGTAGAGTTTCACCATGGTTTCGTCTTTGTATTTCATAATTATATTTTTGTGAGCTGTAGTAATAAAAAAGGTGAGCAGAGGAATTCGGGATTGGGATGTCAGTTTTTATTCTTGTTTTTGTGAGACTGGTTATAATATTGGGGTGCTTGAGTCTAATTTCTACTTGAAAAAAGGCGAGTGGGAGTACAGTTTTAGTCTTTAGTCTTTGGTCGTTGGGAATGAAATATATGAAAAATAAAATAGATGGATGGCTAAATTGTCATGCCCCCTTGTTCCTTCCCTACTTTTGTATTCTGTATTCCGTAGTCTGTAGTATGTTTTACTTGTACATGTGCAGTGTGCAGTGCATATTTATGCGTATGCAGACGAAACCTCCAACAACTTTTAACTTTTCACCACTTCTTCGTCTTTTTCACTATAGAAGTGAGACTTGATTTCTTTTCTCCCTCCTTTTCTTTCTTTTATTTTTTTTTCTACTTTTCTCCATTTCTTTCATTGTGTTAGAACCAATCTCTCAATGTAAATTCCTTTCTTTCTTCTTCTTCTTTGGCTCTTCCGCCCGGATACCCGCAATATTTAACTTGACTTCTTTCTTTCTCCTTCCCTCATCTTTTGCTCTCTCTCTTTTCTCTCTCTCTCTCACGACTTCTTTCATTCTTTCATTCTTCCCCGGCCTCAATTTCTTTTGACTTTTTCAACTTTATCCATACATGTATATTTCTCTTTCCTTCTAGTCTAGAAGCTAGAATCTAGAATCTAGAAGGCTACAGCCAATTTTATTTGACGCTTTTTCATTCCCTCTCCCTCTTTCCCACTTTTTCCTTAGACCTGTCATACGACCTACGTCTTTTTTCATGATAAAGCTATAGCTTATACATAGATATAGATATATTCTGAAACTGTAAAAATACATAGATTCCTCCGTTTATATCAAGAAAAAAGATAATGACTTACTTAGCTTTTACTTTTACAAGTCACGAGTCATATTAACCATTATCTATGTATATGTACATCATCTCCTTCTCAATATGACATTGTAATACATAACACGTACATCTATGTATGTATGTAAGTATGTGTGTTCTATCCACCTTGATTTTAATCTGAGGAAATAGCATACGACCAAAGAGTAAAATAGTAGACAGAGTTGAGAATGTGAGAAAGGAATAAAAATTCATTTAAAAAAGTTGGCCAATTTTCTCGAGTAAAAGTGTGAGTTTTTTCTCTTGATATCAAAAGAAAGAGGAGGAAACTCTATCTTGAATCTTGAATGTAGAATCTAGAGTTAAAAGAAGAAGAATGGGAAAGAAAAAGAAAGATGAAAAACTTTCTTTTTTCCCTTTTCCCAATGAACGTTCTAATTTCTAATATGAAATCCTTCATGTCTTCATTCTTTTATATTATATTATATAAAATTATGTACTTATACTTTATACTTTATCCTGTACATAGTTAAATGCTATACTCGATACACGTTTTTCTTTTGACATGAAATAATAAAAAGTTGAAGAAAAATTCAATTTGGCCGAATTTACTAGAGGCGGGCTAAAAAGGTAATTGGATCGATTTACGGCAAAAGGTGATTACTTGAAAAGTTTGTCTGTTTTTTTTATTATATTCTTTCGTACGCAGAGTAAGAATTAAAGATAAAAAAGAGCCACAAATTCTTACATAATATTCCAATCCACACACAAATCACGCAAGTTATAAGTCAAACCAAATAGATTCTGGTAAAGAGCATAAAGGTTTTTTGTAGTCTCGTTTTACATGTAGATGTAGAATGTAGAGTCAAACTTATACACTTTTTTGTACGGGATGCAAAGAAGAAGGAGGAAAAAAAAGTAGAAAAAGATGAGGCGAGAAGACGGAGAGGAGGAAGAATTAAAAAGTCAAGCACAGTTATTATTACATTATTGAACTTTTTTTTACAAGTTTTTCATGCATATTTCATAATGTTACCCTCCGCTTCGTCTTTGTGTGTATTACATGTTACATGTTCTCTTTTCCCCTCTTCTTTTCTCTACCTGTCACATGTACAATGTAGAATGTATACAATATACATTGAAGTAGTTGAAGGGTAGAAGAAGAAGAAAAATAAAAAGGAAGAAATAAAAGTAGACAATGTTCAGCTTGTGTGTGTATTATATTATATTATATTGTATGCATTATGTGTTGCAATGAGTGAAACAGTTACGGTTGTCTTATTATCAGCATCAAGCCGAGAAAAAGTCTAAAAAGTTTCCCTCTGTTACTCTTTTTTACTCTCTCCTCCTCCAATTCCTCCTCTTCTTTCTTTCTTTCTTTCTTTTGGTGAGTAATGTTTACAAATATGTATGCATGTGCCTTACTGCCATGAGGATTGAAGATGTGAAAAGTGAAAGGCTTCTTTTTACATATTATATTGTACATACAGTTTATATTGGGTTCAGTTCCTCTGCTCTCTTCTGACTTGACTTGACTCAACTTGACTTGGGTGGGTTGTACATTGTACACGGTACATACAAAAGAGTGTGTGTGTGTGTGTGTGTGTGTGTGTGTGTGCAATCGCGAAAGTTAAATTGAGAGCCACTTTTTCTTCTTTGTTTGTTTTTCTTCAACCCTTTTTCATTTTTCATGGGTTTCTTCCTATAGTTTTGTAAGACGTGTGTATATATAAGTGTGTGTGTGTGTGTGTGTCAAAACCCACGAGTGTACAGTGTACACTGTAAATATGTATTCTCATGATCTGGAGCCGCATTAAACTTATTTATTATGCGTCCTTTTGCCATCATGTATATTGTATATGTATGAGGAGGCTGTAGATTGTGGATGGATGGATGGAAGACAAATAGCCTGTGAGTATGAAAGTAGTAGAAGTAATCGTAGTGGTGTTGGTGGTGTATGTGTGTGTATGTGTGTGTGTTCTATATGCAATATTTATAATGACAAGAGATGTAGAATGTAGACTGTGGAAAGGCTGTGTGTTTTGGTGGATGGATGGATGGATGGATGACTGGAGAGTTTTACTTTGAACCAAGAAGAAAAAGCTTTTTTCTTCTTTGGGTTGGCCTAGCTTTGGCTTTAGCTCTATCTCTATCTCTGTGTTTGGAAGGTTTGGAAGGTTGGGAAGGACGAGGGCTAAGTTGTTAAAGTGAAGTTCACGTCGACTGGAAGATCAAAAAGGGAAAGAGAGCAAATTTTCATGAATCCAGGAAAGAAAGCAAAAAGAGAGGAGTAAAAGAGGGATGTGAAATATCTAGTATCCAGTACACAGTATGTAGTATGTAGTATGTAGTATGAAGTATGTAAGAATAGGAATAAGTAAGGAGGAGGTTGGTAGTACATTTTACTTACATGTCTATAGCAATTTTTAGTCATCTGTAAAGTGTAAAGAGTAAAGAGTCAAGAGTAAAGATCCATACATACTTTATGCCTTTATGTCTGGTCTGGTAGTCGACTCCTCTTTTTCTTCATATAGTTGACTTGACTTTCAGTTTACTTAAGCAAGCCAAGCCTAGAAAGCCCAGTCAAGAAAACTAGCAAGTCGGCAAGTCGAATGTTAAAAGTTTGATGGATGGGAATAAATCCTATGCATAAACATCCCAAAAACCTATTCTTCTTTCGTCATAATTTAAAAGTCCCTGTCAGCTCGGATCTCTGGATCTCCATCCTCCACTCTTCACTCTCCATACATACATAATACATACTTATAATAAACCATCCTTTTTTTCTCCTCCACTTTCACAAGGGCATTACTATGTAAAAGAAGTGCAAACAGGCGAGATTTCTCTGGTCTGGTCTGGTTTGGTCTGGTTAGGTCTGGCCCTTGATTACTCTTTCTTTTTAATCCTGGAGCCAAAATCTGAATTTCTTACGACTTGTTATGACGCAGTTTTAGTTTCAATTGTAATCCCCGTTGTTCATCATACCAACGTGCATATACATGCTCTTGTACTTAATATTCTTGTACAAATAAAGTAGAACACTTTTTATCATTATTATTATTAGAAGTATTCTCATGCTTGTAGTTTGTACTGTTTTCCATGTATTTGAATGTCATTATTTGTAGAAGTTTTTTATTCATTTATTTTTGTTAAATTTACGATTGGTTGTTGGTTGTGAATTGTTATAAAAGGAAATGAAATGAAAATGTCATCAGTCATCAGTCATCATGTTTTTGATTGTGAGAGAACAGGGAAATGACAATACCAAGAGTATTTGTAGTTGTCATTGTCATTGTCTTTGTCATTTTACAAGGGTTGTTGACGACGAATTGGATTTGAATTCGTATTCGTATTCGTACTCTCCAATACAAATGTACATGCCAGTTTATCTAATCTTGTTCTTGTTTATTTGTGCGTGTCTTTGACAGATTTTTATGCACAAGTCTGCAATGCAACTGCAGCAACAACAACAACAAGCAGCAGCGGTGGCTCAACAGCAAACCGGCGGAGGACCACTCGGTCATCATCATGGACAACATCAGTTGATGCGAGCGGGTTCTAGTTCTGGCTCGGAAAGTGGAGCTCTCTCCAAGCCACATCAATGTCAACAATGCCTCAAATCCTTCTCCTCCAACCACCAACTCGTTCAACACATCCGTGTTCACACTGGAGAAAAACCGTACAAATGTAGTTATTGTGATCGCAGATTCAAGCAACTGTCCCACGTTCAACAGCATACTCGTCTTCATACCGGTTAGTCTTAATTATTAATATATTTTTTAGTATTTTCTCTGCATGTAAGAAAAGCATCACCATGGCATAAAAAAGCATATTCATATTCTGCATAATCATTACATAACATACATAACACACAAATTCATCCGATGATTTAGGGTGATGAAGAGGGGTCGGCATTGTACATGTAGAATGTAGAATGTAAAATAAAGGGTATAGAAAAATGGTAATTGTTCAATGTGTATTCTACCCGGATCTTGATACACTTTCATTGATTAGACAGAGGGGAAAGGGAATGAAAAAAAATGGATGGATGGTTGCGGGAGTGGTGGATATATTCGTAATATTAATAATGAAAAACTCCCTGGTCTCTGGTTCTCCATGATTTTTTTTTCGGACCACCATGTTACATAAGAGAGAGTTTGTACGAGCTGGAAAAAAATCTACCCGGGATCTTTTTATATTTTATACCATACTATATTACTGTATTACATTGACGAGGCAGGGAGCTGAGGTTAAATCCTAGGGCGTGGTGTATTTTTCACCCGAATCGGACCCATCCCATCTTTCTTTTTCTCTTTTTCTCCTTGATGTTGGTGCATAATGCTCATGCATCAAGTATTATTGCCATACATATGTCCGTGTGCAGTGTGTAATATGTATGATAGCATCTATTTATGGTTCTGTTTTTTCTCATCCACAAACACACACAAATACACACACACATAAAAAGCCCATAGTCCATAGTCCGTGCAATCTTTGAAAACTGAAAACCGTACATTCGTACATTCGTGTTCTTTTCCCCTGGAAACCTTTTTCACTCTTCCTTATTTCTAAATCATACATCATACATATATTATATTATAGTATACTTTATACTTATATTTTACACACAACTACACTTCCATGGTGACTATAGTTATAGTAGTACCCGGTGAAATTCATTAGTTTCCGTCATTTAGTCCGAGTCAGCCTGATTTCACCTTTTCATTTGTTCTCGTTTGCGCAATCATTTTTCATTAGGTTAAACACGTACCGTTTGTATATTATGTATATTGTGTATGTTATTCCATGTAGAATTTAGATGGATGGAAAAACCCCCCTGGTTTTTCCAATTTTTTATTCTTCAAAAAGAAAACCAAATCACACGCAAAGAATAGTCCTAGTCAAAGTTGTAGTGGTAGTCAGCCGTATAGAATATAGAATAGCCGTTACTATTTCATTCATTTCATCTCACAATGTAAATGTAACATGTAAAGTTGCCTTTTCCACAGTTATTATTAGTCTGTTAACAATACCATGGACAATTCAAATGGGGAATAAAATATTATAAAAAAAATGTTACACAACATTTTGCACTATTATTTTGCATCTAATGGATGTGTAATTTGTGTGTAAAATCAAGTATAAAAAAGGCACTTTCATTGAACTACAAGAGAAAAAAATTTGCATGGAATTCACGTTCACAAGTATAATACTATTGTATATTCGTAGGGTTGATAGTTGATAGTTTGCATTTTGTTGATATTGATGTTGATGTACATGTACATGCTCAGTTTTATTATTTGCAAAGATGAAAGGACTTTTTTCTCTCATGTTAAAGTACAAGATACAACATACATAATATATGTATGTACAATGTACAATTTAAACTCATGTTTATCATTCCCATTCGTAAGTAGATTGTGTTTTGTATCGTGTTTTGTTGAATGAATTAGAGTTGAGAGTATTTTATTACAAATAATTTTACTACTCCCTTTTTTGTCTGATGGATACTGGTATATCGTACATCATTCATTCCAGAGTCATAACAGTATAAAAATAGAAGGCACATTAAAATTCAATTCACATTCAAATGAGATCTTGTGGTTTCCCTTTCTCCTTTTCTCTCCCTCTCTCTGACTCTGTGGCTGTTTCTTGGTCTAACTTGACCACGCAATGGAATTTTATGTGTCCATCTTGTTTCTTGTTTCTTGTTGTAAATAGAACACACATGTGTGCATAATTTTTAAAGTATTTTTTAAAACATCTAAACCCTAATAAAATCCGTATCCGATGGTAAGACGGTCTGTGTAACCCTAGAGAAATGGCTATTACTCTGGCTAAGAGAAATGGCTATTACACTCTGGCTAAGAGAAATGGCTATTACTTTGGCTAAGAGAAATGGCTATTACTCTGGCTAAGAGAAATGGCTATTACTCTGGCTAAGAGAGTAGGTTAGGTCAAAGTATGATAATATGCACGGCCGCAATTGTACGCGTTAGCCGGTTGCAAACAGTCATGTACAAGCTAGGGGTCGGAGGGCCACACAGGGGGCTTTGATTCAAATTGCAATTCTTTTTAACGCTTTCAAAAATTTTCGCATTTTTATTGTGCAGAACAACTGGAGTTTCTGTTGAACATTTATGAAACTTAACCATTCTTAGCCGTCGGATACGGATTTGTAGAAGCACTATACAGATTGTATTCCCGTCATTTGACGGGCGTTTTACTTGTATAATATATTACGTATGCAAGTAGCTATACCTTGTTGAAAAGTTTAGATGTATACTAATAATAATATATTATAAGTTATTGTATGGATATCTAAATGTTAAACCACTTGGACACACTTTAATTTCCCTCCCTTATCTTCTTTTCCTTCATACTTCATAATAGATTTTCTTATGGGAAGTGACTTTAATTCATTATCATATCATATCATATCAGTGTACGTAATACTTGATACGTAAGTTGAACTCATCATGTTCATGTTCAGTTTCAATGCTTTTGTCTGATTATAATTTTTATTGGCATTACCATTATTATCCAGGGTAGGGACTTTACAGTGAACAGTGAATAGTGAACAGTAGACTATAGATATCTGTACAGTAGGAAAATGATGATTTTTTTACGACATTGCATGTCTTGTATGTAATATTTTATCTATAATAATAATAATTTATAAGCTATAATAAGTAATATGTATGTACATGAAGGATGAAGGATTTACGAAACGCATGTGTGATATGTGATGTAATGGAATACGAGGATGATGCTATAACATAACAATATAACTCATATACAATACACAGCTTGTATGAGTACACAGAATGGGAGAATGGAAGTAACAACTACGTTTTACTAGACCACCTATTGAGATCAGAACCAATATTTTTTTTTATTATGATGATTATGATGAGGTCGTTAAAAACCTACCTTTATCGTACATTCATTGACTCGATTTTTGAGTCTCAAGTCTAGAGACTCGAGAAATCCATGGATATTCCTTATCATATAAATATAATACATGTTTATGAATATGCTCATTCAGAATAATAGAAGATACAGGAGCAGTAGGAGTATGTATTCTACATATTACATATTGTATTTTGTATAGGAAGATGATTTTGTATAGGGACATGAGACTGTTTACGTTTCGTGTTATCATCATCCTCGGTGAATGGCCGTGAGGGTCTCAAGTATCACCAAAAGTATCTTTCTTTCTTTCATTCTTTTGCTACTTGGTTCCACATGAAGCCCAGAGTATAGAATATACAGTGTAGAGTGTAGAGAGAGTTAGTTAACATTATGCATGTATCTATCTATCTATAAACGTGTTCAAGTGGGGACTTGAGCCCATATTATGCATGTACAATAAACAGGGAACAGTTTTGAAGGGTGGTGTAACTGAGAGTCTGAGGGAGCTTAGAGGAAAGATCCAAATAAGTAATTATATATGCATGCATAATAATATAATAATAAAATGGAAATGAAAGAGTTATTTGCCTCTTGATCATCTGAAGAAGATTCAGCTGGAGACTTGAGAGTTGAGACTTGTGCATTCTGAATGTTGAGCATTGAGCATTGAGCATTGAGTTGAGTTTAGAGCTTAAATGGAGGAAGTAGAGGAAAAGAAGAAAAGGATGATATGATTCTGGATAGTATTGAATAGTACACTATATAAAAGATGTTAGAGTACCAAAATAGTATACCTTGGAAAAATGGATACATGTATAGGAAAATACATAAATTTTTTGTGTATAAGAAAGATAGAAAGAAAGAAGAACGTCGTAAGTCGTAAAAAACGGTGAATCGAATCCTTGCCGTCGCACCGATAAAAAATGCAATTAAAGGGGAAAGTAATTACCTTGACTCTCTTTTTCAAGGGAGTAGAGACCAAAGAGAGCCAGAGAGAGAGAGAGAATGAGAATGAGTGAGAAATTAAAATGGTTTTGTCTTCTTTTTCCTTTCCCAAACTTGACTTAATTCGACTTCTCACTGATGCTCAACTTGTTCTTCTTCTTTTTCTTTCCCTCTCTTCCTCATCTTCCTCATTCTCCTATCATTTTACAGATATATTTTATATGTATTATACAATAGAAAGGCACAGCATCAGTTTCCTACCATTTAATCGTAAATGTGGGATCCCTTCACCACAATTTTTCATCTTTACTCTTTACTCTCTACTCTCGTGGTTTACAAATACATGTAGAATTTATAGAGTCAAAAACTGTCATGAATTAAATTCCAAAAGTTAAGTGTCGTACTCTATATTATATTCTAAATTCTATACATAAACAAACAAATAATACATAAACTATAAACATATTCATGCATATGATTATTATTACTATTATTATTATTGTACACTCTCTTTTATTTTCTTTTTCTTTGTGTACTGGGTTAATTGCCATGTTTATATTTTTATGAGCATCAAACTTGGAGGAAAATACAAAAAGTAAAAGTAAAAAGGAAAAATCTGTCTTTTGTCAAATCTTTTATAGTATCTACATTTCACATTCTACATCCAATAAGAAACAAAACAAAGAGTAAGTAGTGAAAGAGTCAAGTCTATAGTTTATTCGAGTCGTGCAGAGAAGAAAAGCTTTTCTTTCTTAAAAGTCGTACGTGTAGTTGGTATACATTATACGGTATAAACAGAGGACAAAGGACCAAAAGGAAGGCAGAAACAAAGAAGAAGAAGAAATGTGTCCAAGAAAGAAATAAAGAGTAAACTATGGAAAAGGACATAAAAGAGACATGCACACACACACATGATGTATAAAATTTTATGTGAATTGACTAGGAGACTTTCTTTCTTCTTCTTTGTTAGTTTTGGTTAGTAGTTGGAAATAAAATGGAGACATTACCAAGACTCCATTACAAACCTTGTACAATGTACAATGTGCATGTATCTATAGATACTTTTACTGTTGAGAGTTGAGACGGTGAAAATGACAATGACAATCGCAAAAACGACGAGGATGGAGAAACAAGTATAGAAAGAGTATTTAAAACGGAACAGGAATAATTTAAAGAGGGAAAAAACAAGAAGAAGATGAAGAAGAATAAGAAGAGAATGAGAAAAAGAAGTCGTACTTGGTTTGTACTTGGTACTTTGTCATATGTAGCTCAACAACTAATAATAGTTGCTCATAATTCCATCATAAATGTTATGTTATAGGTTTTTAGGTTTTGCCTATACATTATACATGAGCTAGTTTTAGTTTTCAAAGTCCAAGGGAGGAAAGAACCAAAGAACGAAAGAAAGTGGATAGTGGATATAGTGAGTTAAAGAATTTACAAAGAAGTATAGAAATCATGAGAGCGCAGGGGAATAGGACTAAAAAACGAATAAATGTTGGCGACAAAAGATCGTTATGCGACAAGTTATAGAATTATAATGAGACCGTGGAAAAAACCTCCAACTTCTTTTGCTCATAAAATTATCAGAGAATAATATAAAATGTTATGAGCCTTTCTTTCTTTCCCACTTTCTCTTTTACATAATATTACATAGACTTTTTGTGTCTTGTGTCTTGTCCTTGTTCTTTTTTTATATAGTCAGTTTATGTATCCGTAGTTTTAAGAATTCTCATATGATCATGATCACGATGCTGATGATGTGTTGATGTTTCGTTCATGCTCTTTTCCTCTTTTTCTCCTATTTTCTATTTCATGTAAATTATTATAATTGAAAAATCGACTCATCTAAATTTGTTTTTTTATTCCAGTTTAAAAATTAGTTTCTACCATTTTTAAATTTCCTACTTTTTAATAATAATAATAGTAATTATTTGCTGGAACATTCTACATTCTACATTTTACTGTGTAAAAAACCGTGGATGTGGATGATGTAAAATTTAAACAGTTTTATGTAGCCTAAAAAATACCCATCTTGAGAAAACAAAATTATAATAAGGCATCTACTACTGTACTGCTCTAGTTTGAATTGAAACCAATTAAATATATAAATGAGACAAATTGAGTTGATTAATGATTCTTGGAAATATTTTTATCAAAAACAACAACATCTTTTTCGTTTTCCAGTCTTTGTGTATTTACTAATTGAATCTTTGCTGTACTATTTATGACGATTCAATTTGCACTGAATGAACCCTCTCATTGTCCGTGGAAACCGTTTGACAGTTTATGGAAATTTTTTAGAGTAGAGTGGTGAAATAATGATTTTGATTTGAAAAAGCTTTTAGTTTCAGTGGTTGATTCATCCACTGAAACGTGATACAAAATATATAGCCGGATGTATCGGTCGATGAGTCTTATGACTTTTTATGAATCTCTCTTCAAATTTTCATCTTTCTTGAGGTTTTCATTTATAAATAATTTTAAATGTGCATTACTCATATTCTTCATCCATGTTAAAATTCAAAACATTGAACGTTGACACAGACTCACAAGTTTGTATTTTCATGCCATTGTACTTTTTCATATTCATATTCATTTGTAGACTATGCCATTGTTTTTTTTTGTATAAAAAACATTTTGGGGAGGAGAATGATGAAAATGAAAATGAAAGTAAAGTGCATTCACTCACTTGACTTGACTTGATTCAACTCACCCCGTTTCAGAGTTTTCCGGTCGCTCTCTTCCTCTATGCATTATATTTTGTTATACTTGTACTTGAAAAGAAGCCTATGTAAAGACTTTTACATATTCTCCTCCAACAACCACACATTTAGAATGAGAAAAGCTCATCTCTTCAAGTGGAAAAAGAGGGGAGTTTACAGAAAAATATAGATATAGATATGGATATGTAGCTGAATCCGAATCTGAATCCGAATCTGGGGGTAGTTATAGTAGTTACTGATCAATCATGCTATCTTCCTCCTCCTCATACTTAATAAATGCGGTTTTCATAATATAATCAGAATCCCAAGAGCCTTTGTATTTTCATGTATGTAGAATGTATAATACTATATGGAAAAAAATCCGTAGGCACAGCTCGAATATTATTATTATTATGTAGATCCCAGTATTGTATTTTTACATATTTCACTGTATAAAAATCCATATTATTCCTATACATAAAAGCTCATGTTTTTTAGTCTTGGTTCTTGGTCTGACCAAAGTTAAAAAGTAAAAAGTAAATTGAGTCTGTCGACGGTAAATGCAGAGTGACATTTGCAGAAGGAAAAGAGGAAATGGAGCAAAGACGAGAAGGGAAGGCGTGCTCCAGGAAAAAGAAGGAGAAAGAAAGAAAGAAAAGAGTATAGACGAATATATGAGAACAGAAGGGTAAGGGTAAGCAGTTGAGCATTTGAGCACACTGTACTGACTTGTGAGTTGTGAGTACTGTGAACATGTGGAAAATTTCTTTTTTTCTTCAAAGCACTTAATGTTTTCTAGACGGGAACGAGTAACATTGAGCATTGAACATGGAACATGGAACTCCAGCTTGAGCGTACATATACTATATACTGTATACTTAATGCTCAAGTATACGTGTTGTTGTTCTGTAATCAAAAGAGGCTATGGAGGAAGAAAACTGGAGAGAGAGGGAGAGAGAAAAACGTAGAACGGAACTTCCGCACTAATTTCCGTAGAATTTTAATCTACTGCCTTGAGAATTATTATTTATTTTTTGTTTGAACTATACCAACTACCAACTTCTTTTTTATACATGTACTTGCACCAAAAATCATATAGTAATAATAATAATCGTCGTAGTAATATGTACGTATGAACATTTATGTTGAGATTACGGTTTCTTTCTTGAACGCCAGTAAAACCGAAAACCGACAATGACCAAGTAATTTTTTCTTCCATAGCTCGAGCAGGAATCTGGATAAATGGCGAGTGAAAAGAATAAAGATAAAATCTTTCATTCGTCAATCCCTATCAAATATTCCATATTCTCTGCTGTCGGTGAACGTGCATGGAGCATGAACTTTGAACGTTGATTAGCTCGTCAAATCCATGATCCATCTGATTTCTGAATTTCTGATTTCTACTTTTCCATCGAATTCCATTCAGTCTTTTCTGTAATGATGATGATGACGATGGGGATGATTAGAAATTACAGCTATACTTATATAGGGAATAGAATTATATCGTATGAATGTAATCTGCAAGTCTGTAAGGAAACTAGGAAAAATTTCCACACATTTCCTCATACTTTTTTGAATCATTCATTATTCATTCATCCAACTGCGAGTAAATCTTTATAGAATGTAGACTTTAGAAAAAGCACGAGTCAAGGAAAGAAACTAAAAGGAGAAAAAGAGAAAAATAACATTTTGCTTGACGGTAATAAATGAGTAATTATGGTTCCGAGTGCTGAATGAAAATGTCCAGGCATTTCTGATTTGTGATTGTGACTGTTTTTGACTTGTATAATCTAGTTGCCTTACTCTGGGTTTGTGGTGACTTCTATTCTACCCAAACCAAACTGATTGAGACATGTGCACAGTGTACATACTATAATCTGTACGTTGGTTTTTCCTTTTGGTCCTCATTCTTCTAGTGATTCAAACTTAGCATGTCATGCTAAACTCCAAAAAACTCTAAACTCCTTGCGTCTCTTTCTCTCTCTGTAACTCTAATTAGTCTGTGGTTACTTCCCCGCAAAATTACTACAGGCTAAAGGGTGACATTGAATTTGTCATTTTTTGGCTGCACTTTCATTCCTTGAGTAAATGCAAATACATGTAAATTCTGCATGTTCATTCTACTCAGTACTCAGTATTGAGTATTGAGTTGTACTTTTTGTAGTTGTAGTTTTTTGTTTTTTCCTATGAAATTCCTCAATCAGGTTCAGGTTTCACATTTTACAACCTCATGCTCATTTTGAATGTGTCAAAAGAACATCATTTGTATATTTTTCTTAGACACTGTGTAACACACATTGCGTCCATGCATTTGTATTTGTATTTGTATTCAACTCACCCACCTGCACTTTGAACTATGCTCTATGCATAATATGTTGCCCTAATTTTTTATGTAGCATTTGAACAATTAAAATTTACATACTTCATACTTTATGCTACCACCTGATTAACATTAACATGGAAGAAAATAAATTTGAATTTCCGTGTATTCATCATTCATCCCTTGTTTTTTCTCACCTCTTGACAATGCAGGTGAACCTGAAACCTCTAAAGACTCTAGATTCAAGACAGGCCTTTTGCCATAATCATGATGCATAAAAAAATAATCAAAGGATAAATAGACAGGAAAATATGAGTTTTTTTTATCCAAGTCCCAAGTTGGTTGTTCTGGTTGTTTCTTGATACTTGGTTCTTGGCCCTTGGTTGTCTGATGCAGATTAGGATACACTTGCTCTACAATTTTGTACTCAATACTCAATTGACGAGGAAGAGGAATGAGAAAAGAGAGAATAAAAAGGTGTTGAGAGTTGAGACACTGTTTTCTTTTGTACATAATAAATAAATACAACACGGTAGAACATAATGTTAATATTAATAATTCCTCCATCAATAACAAGTTGTCCAATACACCATCATTATACTCATTATATTATAAATGTTATACATCATCCTCCTCATTCAACTTAAGGAAAAGTTATGAATGGCTCCAAAAAAAAGTGATCCTATTGATAGGTAAATGATAAAAAGGTTTTAACACCTTTCAAATTAAGGGGGTCTACATTCTACATTTATCCTTAGTGCATAGGAAAGAGAGAGAGTGAGAGAGAGAAGGAGAAAAAAAATGAGGGTTAGATTACCTGAACCTTTTTAAAAATTTATTATCGATAGGGTACACAGTCCACAGTTCATGGGGAAGGCAGATTGTAAACTGTAGACAGCGGAACACTGAGTTGAAAGGTCCCATGTTGTGTGTTGTGTGTGCCTGTTTGTTTTCTTTACATTTTTCAACAGTGGTTAACACACTCATTACACGTTTACACATGTTGAGAACTTGCTTTTGGTTTTGGTTGTCTTGTTACTGGTTACCGGTTATTGAATGTTGAATGTAGTATTTTTTTGTAATGGATATTATATATTATTGCTTATGGGATAATTGAATAATACTTAATATTATAGTTAACATGATGGCATTTCTATATTTTCATTGTATTTTTCATTCGTCTCCATTTGTGGTCAATAATCAATAAGATTCATTGTTATTGTGATCTTTTAATGCTCAAATTTGTCATCTCACGTTCTTTATTATGGTGGGACAAGAAAATAATAGTAAAATACTACAATACAGATACAGATATTAAAAGCTCTACTCAAGTTCTTTTTTATTGTCATTATAATAAGAAAAGAATGAAAATCATATCGAAGTAGTAGAATGTAAAAAAAGTAGAGGAAGAAAGTGTGAATGAACAATGCACAAGGACAAGGTTGGATAGAGAGAGAAAGAGATGTGGACAGTGTACACAAACAGACGTTGGAAAATTAATGATGCCAAGTTTTGTTTTTTGATTTTGATCTCGTTCATTATTTTTCTACAGCGTCTTTTCTCCATCTCCACACAAACACACACACTCACGTACACATTGTACTGTACTGTATTAACATTGGCATTAAACACTGACACTGTGAATTGCGAGTTTACTTGAGATGCTCAGCTATTCTGGAAAAATAAAGAAAGAAATTGGAAGAGTTGGATGTTGGATGTATTTTCACATGTTTTGTCTTCTTAATTTTGTTAGAGTCTGACGTTTCTTTACTCTTCTTTTTCCTTTTGTATGATAAAAGGAGAAAAAATAAAAACCTATCGTGTACATATGTAAAAATTATGCACAAGTTTGAAAGTATGCCTGTGTTTTTTCGCTATAAAAATATATATAAAAATATATAAAATTCTAGAAGCTAGAAGCTAGCTTCTAGTGTAGATGTGAGGTACTGGAGGCTCTAGATTTTCTAGACTAAGGTAAAAGTTTTAAGCTTTTTTTGACGGCAGGCAGGGAATCTGGCAGTCTGTACATGTTATTCTTTCCTCCCACTTTTCTTATGCATAGGTAAATAGGCAAAAAATGTAATGAAAACATTTATAGTAAATCATAGGAAAACATTGTAAAAAGTCAACCAACAAGATGAAGATGAAGATGAAAAAGAAGAACCAGTACACAGTAGAAGGAGAGAAGAGTGTAGAAAAAGGTATATGTATAAGAATATGTAGGAAAAGTTTCTACATTTATAATTGCAGTTTTTACACACAGAGAGAGGGAGACGAAGGACGATACATATTTAAATAAAAGTAGAGGAGTGAGGGTGAAAGAATACGGATGTATCTTGTATGTAGTATCCAGTATGCAGTATGCAAAAGATGCATGAGTTAGTGCGAGTAGTAAAAGAAGAATGGAAGAGACGGAAACTTCATTAAAACATCAAAACTTTTTTCAGTTTACTCTCTCTCTCTCTCTCTCTCTCTCTCTGTTGTTGTTATAAATACATATGTTGATAAATTTGCACCTACACATCCAAAGTTATAATGTTTTCATCTCACATCTCACATGTATTATATATGCATGTATAATATAGATGCCAGTGGATTATACTCTCAATGTTACAGCTACATATGTACATAGTGATATACATAATAGATTTTTATTGGAATCATCCCATCCGCTTTCTTTCTTACCGGCAGAAATGCTTTTTTCAAATCCCAGCCCCGTCTTTTCCTCATACTTTTTTACTTTTAACATGGTCTTATGTCTTATAGTCTTTGACGTTTCCTTTTCTTTTTCATCATCTTATTTTGCACTGACTATACTAACTACACTATACATTGAGTATTCAGAATCTTGTCGTTAATTAGCTCACAGCTCAAGTCTGTGTGTTCTAATTATGACTTAAAATTTTGATGTAGACCAATAGGATAAACAAATGAATGTTCGGATTCGTTGTTCCAGGTATCCACGCGGATTATGCATAGAGTTTGTGTTTTTTTACTCACAATATAGAATATAGAATGTAGAATCTAGGGTATTATTTATAGTACAACCCAGTGGAAGATTGAGTTTTGCATTTTTCCAAGGAAAGTGTAAAATATGAAAATTTTCATCCTTTTTAAATAAAAAATTAATCCTGTTGTCTTTGTCTCAAGGTACAAGGTAGAATGTACAAGATACAAGCTAGAATGTACAGTGTATGAATAAGTAAATAGATGAGAGTGGGAGGTGATGAGGAAGATTTTCCAAATTCACAATTCTAAATAGACAGAGATTTTTAAAAACAAGAGAGAGATGTATAATATATATATATTGTACATTGTATATAGTTTGTAGGGAAAGGAGAGGGAGAGGGAAATTAGATTGTACACCATTATTTAAAATTTCAGGAAGAAAAGAAAGAAACGAAAAGAAAAGGAAAAAGAAAAAGAGACCTCCTGCTGTTTCGTGTCTACACCTTCTGACATGTTTTATCTATCTTTGTCGCACTCTTCCTTGCTTGTACGTTCACTCGCTTGTTCTTTCGTTGGCTGGTTGGTTCGTTTGCTCATTCACTCATTCGCTCCTTTTCTTTTCTTCTTTTTTCTTTGTTCCACGCTCATTTTCTTGTTTTTCTACTGCGGATTTCAGTCTAAATTAATGATGTGATAGGGTCCCTGTTTTTCTCTTTACTTAACAACCTTTATAAATGCAAAAGACGAGTCTCCAGTCTCCAGTCTAGATTCTAAAATCTAGAACCTCGAGTCATGTGAGCATGAACTGAACACTGAACACTAAACACATTAAAATGAGCAAAGTATAGGTACTAGATACATGTAAAAACTAACAATAGCAAAAATCTTATTGTAGATTGTAGACATTAGACATTAGACGTACAGAGAACTGGAACTGGAAACAAAACAAAAGAGAAAACAGAGTAAAATCAATAGTGATTAAAGACATTAGAATTAGAATTTTTCACTAAACGCGCATATCTAATAAAATAATAAAAAGATCTTTCGTCTAATAAGAACGTGATTTTCTTGTATGTCCTCAAGTCCTCAATATTCGCTCTGTAGTTTCAATTTCCAAGAATCTTCAGTAAAATTTGTGATATTTGAGAAATTTCGGACATGAGGGCTTGCAAAATTTATTAATAAATGAGATTAGAAACTGGACACTGGACACAGATTGTAGATCGTAGGTCGGTCAATGGGTTAAGAGGATTGAATGAAAATTCCTGAGATTTTTCGAGTTCCATCTCCTTGAGCATTTTTTGGAGTGGAAATATTCAGAATTCTTAATTCGAAATATTATTTTGGGGAAGGAAGAATGAGCCAGTATAAAATATCGTAATTTAATAAAGAGTTGAATAAAAATGTCCAATTAGAATGAGAGATAGGGAGACTGGGAAAGTTTCTTCCATTTTTTCACTCAACAGAACAATTATGACATTAAATATTGGCATGCAATATGGAAAATAGGATATGGGATATGGAAGAGAAGGGGAGAGGGAAGAATGCTTGTTCCTTGTTCATTTCTCCGTCAATGTTGATGATGATGTTGATGTTGAACTGTCTGTCGATGACTGAGAGTCGTAAGAAAATATGACAGACGGGAGGAGGACAAAGCCAAGACGGAGTCACGTCAAGTCAAGTCAAATCAAGTCAAACGAGGAAGACGAGAGAAAAAAGTCATGTTCATGTTGATGTGAAATATTAAAAATGAAAATTGAATACAAACGAAAAATAGGAAAAAGAAGTAAAGTCAATAATTAATTAACTGTCTCGTTCACGAGTTGCTTCATTCCGATGACGTCGTTTTCGTCTTCATCTTTATCATACAATATGAAAATACCATACGTATTTCTCAATGTTCCTTCTGTTTACATTTTTCGGGAAATTTTCATGGCATTAGCGTGACGACGATGATGATGATGATGATTTTTCTTTTCCAGGGCTTATGTAACTTATGCGATACATAATAATATATAACAAATGCATATTCTCCATCTATTTTGTACACATCTTTACCTAAATGAAATGTTGTTTGGACTCAAGACTGGAGAGAGTCAAGAGTGAGCTGAGAGTGGAAAGTTGAGAGTAAAAGAACGAAGAAAGAGGACACATAAAAAGTCAAGATATACAAAAGTGAAGGGTGTATGGAATGAGGTTTTCTCACAAACATAATAAGTTTTTTAATAAAGATTTTTTTTTCTCCTTGTGTTGACTCGTGAGGAAACTACGTAGAGCATAGAGCAGCCTTGTTTTTCTTCTTCTTTTTCTTCTTCTTCTTTTTCTTCTTCTTGCTCAATTTTAGCAAAGACAAGAAGAACATGAGATAAAAAGAGCCTTTTCTTTTTTCCTCCTTTTCCCCATGTATTTTGTAGGAAGCTCCAGAAAAAAATCTCATGTTAAATAAAAGTATGTAATGAAATATGCATAAAGTATAAAGAACATGGTAGATACATGTATATGTGATATATGATACACGAGAAATAATAATCAAGAAATTGTGTCTTTGTACTTTTCATATGTTGTTCTCCTTCAAGTATCATCATCATACACTATATTAAGTACATACGTGCGTATACATTATACATACCTATATTAGAGTACAAAACGCATTATACGAGAATTCCGTGTCTTTTTTTTTCTTTATTTTTTTTCATTGTATTAATTTAAACTGAGAGAGAATGGTAAAATGGTGAAATGGTGAAAGCGTAGGAAGAAAAATTTAAAGAATACGAATACAAAAACAAATACAAATAAGAATAAGAACAGAGAGAAAAGACACCATGGAATTAAAACAAGAGTTCATGTTATAAAAGAGAAACAACCATAGAGTATAAAATATGCATTTTTCCCTGCACGAAGCTCGAGGTACATCTTTCCCTTTGTCTTTTCTTTCTTTTTATTCTATTTTCTCTGTGCATTTTCTTTTTTCCCTCCCTCCCATCCTCCTCCTCCTCCTCCTTCTTCTCCTCCTGACTTAATTAATTTTTTTAATAAACCCCATTTCCCCCTCATTTTTTCCTATTCGTCCACGCGTTGATAATAACTGAATTATTAAAAACAAACTCTTTTCTTCGTACTCGTACTTGCACTCGCATTTCCAGTCGTATTCATATATTATTCCCATACTTTGTCCTTCCCTCAGCGCTTCATCTCCCCCGTCCACGCTATGCACGATACGAAATACAAAATATGTTCATGATATTTACGTATCTATGCATATGCATTGAAACGTAAGTATTGCGTTGAAACAAAAGTGCCAGTTATTTCAAATCTATCTATAGAAAAATATGGCTCTTACTTACTCTTCCACTTTTCGATGCCATGCAAAAGTAAAATGTGATACACTGTTTCCCCACATTTCAATATAAGTGCATATCACATGTTACATGTGAATGTTGAATGTTCACTTGACTCGAGGCAGAAAACAAAAAATATCTAGAGTCTCAATTTTATTAATATCGAGAATCGAGAATCGAGATCTTTCCATATGTACAATAATATGAAGCTATGATTGTATATGTTTATGTTTAACCCTCAGAGGATTCCAATTTCAATGCTCCTTTTTATACTCTTTTGGTCTTTGTATTCGATGAGGATGGGATGAGATCTCTCTCTCTCTCTCTCTGTATGATCCCTCATTCCCTCATTCTTCCTGGTTCCTGGTCTTTTCAACTTGTTCAAATTCCTATACCGATAAATGTTCAAGAGTTCAAAGAGTCGATTGATACCTTTTCAGTGATTTTACACTTTGAATATACAACAAACACTGATTTCACCTGTCCGTCTGAGCGAGAAATACGGTACAAGTGTCACAGTATTTATTTACAAAGTACATATGTACGTGTTTGGAAGTATTAGAAATGGAGAGATAGGACCTAAAAAAGGAATGGGGAAAATGTAAAGGCTTTTCTTATCATTATTTATATATGAGATATGAGCGTCATCGATAATAATTACGATTACGATTACGAGGGGCTCCAAAAAATATTTGAATATCTATCTATATGTATATTATAAATTATACATCTAGAATTTAGACAGTAAAAGAGAGTGAGAGATAGAGAGGGGAAGGGTTAGGAAAAGTATGAAGAATATCAAGAATATCAAGAAAAAGAAGACGAGGGACTTTTGAGGTAGAAAAAGGAAAGAAAATAAGAAAAGTAGGGAAAATGTTCGTGGTTGATCTTGACGAATGGTTTCTTTTTCGGGTTTCTTTTTTGGGCCCTGAAAATGAGTAATTGCCAAGTTGTACGATAATGATATGCCGTGCTTTGCGAGTATGATGCTTCATCTGCCCTTTGCCTCCAACTTAAAAGAGGTAGAGAGACAAAGACAGAGAGAGATGGAACGTGGAACATGGAACACGGAAGGAAGAATCATGCTCCCCTGATATACATTATACATACGTTTTTATATGCATATGTGCATAAGGATAAGTATTAAAATGAGCGTTCACATCACTCGAGCAAAATTACACGGGAAAAACGTGAATGAAAAAAGGCACTCAAGGAAAAACACGGAAGCAAACGTCCTTTCTTCTCCTTTGGCCGCTAGTCTTTTAATACTTTCTTCTGAGACTGAAATTGAGGTAGACGATGGCAAAAGACACTAGAATCTAGACACTAGACACACACAAATTATTATTGTAGAAAATACATGTAAAAGTGCCGTCTTATCTTTTTACATTCAGTCTTCATAATACATCTATCCATGTATACTGTATACTACTCTGTATGCACTGGAGAATTCCTGTCTTTTCATATTATATTATACACATTGTGGTTGCATCAAACTTTTTTCCTGTATGAAAAAATACAAAGTATGGATCTAAATGTAAAACCTGGAGCTGAACTGAACTAAGGTAGATTTTTCCATTAAATGTTCAGAGAAAAGAAAAAGCGAACAAGGAAAAAGCTATGAAAGAGTAGACATTTGAGGTTTTATCCAGTCATCCCTCTACATTCTACATTCTACATATTTGCGACTGTATTCGCATTGTGCATGCAAAGTGTGCGTGAGTTTTTCTACAGATAGTCTGATGTATGAAAGAGAAAAAACGGAGGGAGAGCAAATGGTACCAGGCCCGGCAAGTTCTTCTTCTTTTCTTTGACTTGACACACAATTTTTTGAACCTTGATCCTTGATATTCAACTTTCTTATTCATGCTAAATGTATACATTCCGGTCTACAAAGTATATGATATAGTTCGATTAGATTTTATGATAAAGTTGAAGGAAAAAATACACAAAGCTTGCATGATATTTTTAGCATGAAGGAAATGACGTTTTATTTTTAAAGCATTAGTTAAAGTATTGTATTAGTTGTTAGTTGTTAGTATTGCACTAGTCTAGTCTAGTCTAGAAAAGATAATTTGTCTGTCTGTTCCGATCCTACTTAATGATAGTACCAAGGCTTTTGTTTTGTTTTGTTGTGTTTTGTTGGGTTGTGGGTCAGTTAGAACTCTAAATAAGAAATATCTATCTACATTCACAGACTGGAAGTGGAAGTGGAAAAGTAGAAGGGAAAGAAGGGTAGATCATTTTTCAATCATACGGAACAACAGGAAATGAAAATGGCAAGCTAAAATTTAGTTGCTTCCAACGTGGAGCATGTAGAATGTAGAATGTAGAAACGTATGGACAAAAACTACACACTATGTTGGTTCTCTCCCGCATGTGTATGTATATTAGTGTTTAGTGTACAAAAAGTGTTGAGACTGGAAACTGGAAACTTGAGATTCGGAATTCCAAATTCCAAACCACGAGACAACAACAAACAACATGGACTAGACTCCAGAGACCTTTCATCATGTTCTCTGGAACTCAGACTTAGACAGAGACGAGTCATGTACTATTTACATGTGTTTATTTATTATTATTTATCTACAAATATCCACAGCAGATGTACATATGTAAAAGTTTTTCATCCGCTGATAATACATACATCTATACGTTGTATTAATCCTTTATGTCCTCTGTACAATAATATATATTCCATATTCCATACTCAATTCACAAAATACAAAGTACAAAAGTAGAAAACACAATGCTTAGGAAAAGAGGAAATGAGAAGAATCATCAATCTAAAGTAAGTGAAAACTGCGGGAGTTTACTTCCAACTCTTTTTCCTTCTTACTCCCAACTACACGGAGCAAAATCCTTATAATAATAATAATATTAGAAATACACCATGTCCTACACTTTGTACTCTACAATATAAGCATAATGTGTAATGTGTATGTCTATGTGTTGTCATGTCATGTGATGTGGTCAAGCTTCGTGTCATGCCAAATACCAAAAATATGGGAAATAAATGGTCCAAAGAAATGGGTTTGTAAGTTGCATGCCACTGACTCTGCACTCTACACTCTTGATTCTACTCCTATAGTACTTTTCGCATATGTTTTCATGATCATGAGCATGTGCAAGAGCTCAAAAAATTAACCAGCTCCGTCTATTCCACAACTGCTACTATTACGATTAGCTTGTGTGTGACCACGTATGATGTATAACATACTGTCTTAAAAATTTATGAAGATTTATGAGATGAGATTTGATGTGGGAAATTATGTATCGTGTATCGTGTAATGTCTAATGTGTAACCTTCATGATAATAATATTTTGTGTTTTGTGAAAACTAAAGTATAAATCATTTATTCTACTGTTTTTGGATTTACTTGAACTTGTCCAAGTCTTTTCAAGTAGAAAGTTATGAGTTTAAAGTATACATCTTTTCTTGATTTTTACTATAGAATCTAGAATCTAAAATCTCCAGTTTAAGTAATCTCATTTGTTGTTGGGACTTTTGCTGGTTGCTGGTGTATCATCCACTTTCCACTTTTGCTTTGATTTTTAAGCTGGGTGGGTGGATAGACGTAGAATGTATAGCTGAATGGATTGGGGATTTTATTCTCGTGTAAGGAAATAGAATTACATAAAATTGGAGGCAGGAGGTTCCCCGCTGGGTTGACTAGAACACTAGAACATGCACACAAAACACTGGGAATTTTATTGGATTCTATTCCATTTCATTTATAGTGCTTTCTTTCTTTCCATCTTTCTATTCTCATTTTAGTACTTTCCTCCTACCAAATTCTTTTCGCTCAGTTAATTGACAGAAACGGTTTTACATCAAAATCTTTGCCACTGCACCAACTCCAAAACCAAATTCAAAGACATGATGATAATCATCATTGTCATTGTCGTCATCAGTATCATGATAATGAAGTTGGACAATTAACAGTTTTTGAATGACTTGCATTGTCGCTTAATGTCTGTCTTATGCACATAAAATATAAAGTATAAAGTACATGCGCATATCTAATATCTACAGATACAGACATACACATTTGGTGATTATCATTTCTCTCCACTCGTCTCATCTTTTCCAACGTCCAACGTCTAACGACTCCATGAAAAAGAGTACATTAAGACAGAAAGAACAAGTGCATTAACTCCATTTCTTTCCACATCTTTTCTCACTACTTTTCTTTCTAATTTACTATATATGCAGTGATTCCAACTCCGAATCCAAATCCATGCTCTTGAAATAAATGCTCATTCTAGTCTTTTAGTCTAGTTGAGAATGCACAGAAAAAGCACATGTATAATGTAGAATGTACACATGATAGTTTTTGGATTTTATACAAAGAAAAAGAGGAAAGCCAGGAGGAGAAGAGTCAGCGTGTGTTTAGCCAATCAATCATAAACACGTCATGAGAATGAAAAACTCATCGATTGGAACTCTGGCAATGTCCTTCCTTCCTGTGAGCTTTTCTCATATTCCTAAGTGCGTCCATGTATATTTATGTGTATATTTTATACTCAATTTTATTAACCAAATCCACATAAGCAGAGAGATACATATGTAAATACTTGACATACTCAATACTCAAGCTCATTTACTCCTTCTAAATTTCTACAGTCTAATGTTAATCTTAATACTCTTTGAGTTAAGAGATGACTCAAAACTCGGGCTCAAAATACGCACACTTGTATTTCATCTACTTTTATTATACTTCTTCTCCCTCCATCACATGAAAAGTTTCCATGTTCATGTGTGTGTCTATTTGTGTGTGCTCAGGAATTATCTCACTTAAGCCAACCTTTCATCAGGATTCATCCTCGTTTGAAAAAATTCAAAATCCGAAATCCTAAAAGACATCTATGATTTGTTTTAATACAGCATAATGGTACTCCTATATAAAAAGAAGATAGCTAAAGAAAAAGAAAGAGAAAAAGAAAAAGAGGCAGAGGCAGAGCACGAGGTAGGGAGATGTCAGTGGTTTAGACTGTGGTTTAGGCTTTAGACCGAGTTTGGTTTGGTTTGGTTTAGGGTTGGAGAAGAAACCGAGAAAGCGATGAATTCCTACACTTGTTTGTGTACTCTACACTCTACACCAACCAAAGTATTCTGTACAGTGTACAATGTACATTGTACATGTTTTCATCTAAAGATAGCTATGTGCATGTAATATTGTAATATGTATGTATATGGTTTTATCTGAGTTGATTTTTGCTAAAGAAATGGGGAAGAGTTTCAAAGTTTTTCGGCACGACATGGCCCTTGTACATTTATGTGAATAGATACATGTGAATTATGTACTATCAGTAAATACATATTGGTTTTCTTTTTCAATACACTTGAGCTGAACTGACTGAACTGAACTGGAGAAAGGGAAGTAGCTAGATAATTACCACTTTTGTCAAAGGCATGTCTGTTGTGAGTTTCCTCACTCGAGAAAAAACTTGTCACCTTAATATTCTTTCCCTCTTTTTCCAAAACCATAATTATTTCAGACACTCTTTTTCCCCTGCCGTTTCTTGTTCGATTTTCAATTTTGGGCTCCCTTCTCCACAAAACTATGTACACATGTATATTTTGTCTTGTCGCTCCAGTCATTTCCACAGAAAACAGAAAACAGAGGCATAGAAAAATTGTACGCGTATACTTTTACATATTTTTTAGGTGTATGCGTATGCATGGATACATAATGGATTTATATATGTATGATGTGTACTTTTCCAGCTTAAAATTCTTAGACACCTCTTAAACCACAATATCAATACCAAATATCCAAAAATACACAGTGTGTATTGCAAACTAGTCGTGTTTTGTTTTGTCTATAGTTTGCTTATTGGGTTTGTTCTATCTATTAGAATAAGGAAAAGAAAAGAAAAAGCGAGTATTTATAAAAGAAGGAGTTAACAACTGGAACAAGAATGAGAATGGGGGAAAAGGAGAGTATCCTTTTGTAATATTCATTGGAAATGTCTGTTGTCCATTGTCCATTGTCCATCTTGTACGTATCATATCATACTTGTTTATGTATGTATGTATTTCTGCGTGTTTTTCTCTGTATATAAACCATGTACAATGTACAACATACAATAAACTTTTGTATATTATGTTGTATGTTCGTCTGCTGCTGCTGCTGCTGCTAAAATTGTTCATTAGGAAATAAAAGTTTTGTGTCAGGTGGGTTGTTCTTCATTATTCCGTGTCCTTTTTCTCCCTTTTTCCAGTTTACCTCCACCTTTTTATTTGGTATTTGGTATTTAGTATGCACAACTAGAAGTAAAGAAATGGATTGATATTGAATGGAATGAATTTAATGTTGCTAGTCAAAGGTGTTGTCTCTTGTCGTTGTCCACTACCACTTTTCTTTTTACTGGACATGAGACATGAGACGCTGAACTATAATATGCTTCGTTGTTTCCTTAACTGATTTATTTATCAGGGGCAGGACAGTCAGGAAACTACATAATACATAATACATGATTTACTGAATATACAATACCATGTTAAGAATGTATTTTTCACATGTACAATCGACTGTCGAAAAATTTAGCAAGGCTCAACCCTTTCTCGCTTAAAATTATAATTATAAGCCAAAACCAAACAAAACGAGGCTATTAGAAATTGGGCAATGTGTGTATTTACGCATTTATACTTTTGTGTATGTGTTCAAATGGTGTTCATTAAAAAATGTCAGGAATTGTTGGTTATTGGAGATTTGAGATATTTGTGCTGTAAAAAATATTAAAATAGTTAAAAACATTTCTTTTTACTTTTTTCCATCGATTACTATAAAAAAAGATGTAATAGTTTTTCTACACTGTCATTCATTTATTTGTAGTTAAATGGTGATTATGGAAATATTTTAAAAGCAGAAGAAACCCCAAAGAGTCTATGTATAACCGTTTCAAGTTTCAATTGAAGTTAATGGAAACTTTTTTCCATCCAACTTGAGTATTTTTGACTTGAATCCAAATTTGAGTACGTCCACTCCTCAGCCTTGTATTTTATATTCTATATTTTATGCATGCAAGATGTAACATGTAAAGCCTATAGGATATAGGATAATGGATGTAAGTGACGCCTGCTGAGCTAAAAATAATTTCATTTTCTCTCTTAAATAAATTCAATGTTTTTGTCCAAAAAAGACGTGTGTATTTTGTATTTTGTGTACTCTTTCCATCAAAATAAATAAAAGAAAGCAAGAGTAAGGAGAACAAACTCCCCTTTCACAATTTGGACTCAGTTTGATCCAAAAAGTGAAATACTTTTTAAAGAGTTCCTCGTCCACATTTTACTCCAGAGTCTACACTCAAATCGACTTGTTTTTTGTGGGCTAAAAAATTAAGCCTAATAGTTTTTTCTCCCTTTGACTCCGAGAGAAAAAGTATAGAACTTAGAGTGTAGAAAGTAGATGAGAGATTAAAGCTTTTTTAAATACACGAGACGACTACAGGCAAATCACTTTCTTGATTTGTATGTACAAGAGAATTTCGTACAAGTTTTTCCATCCAATTTTCTTCTTCTCTTAAATTGATTACTTTTACATTTCTTTCAACCCATGAACTTTTAAATTCTAAATTCTAAATACAGATATTCATTCTTAAAATGAATAAATGGAAAGCATCTCAGCAGTGGTTCAAAAATGGCAGTGTCAATTTGTTATGAGGAATT
Organism: Sminthurinus signatus; assembly: GCA_019776565.1. Classification (NCBI taxonomy): domain Eukaryota; kingdom Metazoa; phylum Arthropoda; class Collembola; order Symphypleona; family Katiannidae; genus Sminthurinus; species Sminthurinus signatus. Next base: position 105,615 of record JABASP010000004.1, on the reverse strand, counting down.
GATGTGGCTCATAAAAAAAATTGAGTATTCAAAAGTCCATTATGAGTGCTATTCAATGTACAGAGTACAAAGTACAGAGCACAGATTCAACTTCACTCAACCAGGAAAGGATTATCAATTGCATTGATAAGATATTCATAAATCAAAGGAAGGCAAAAACATGAAACGTAATAAATAAAATGTACAAGGAAATACTTACATTTTATTTTATTATAATATGTAAATGTAAAATAAATCCATCCATTTCATGTTGGATGTACATGTTTATTATAAACGATATGAAATGCGTACTGTCTACTGTCTACAGTCAAAATCCAAATCCAAATAATGTGGAAAAAATGTTAGAGTGACACAAAACAATAAATTATGCATATCCTATCATAGACACATCATATCACAGGCGAGCACAAAGAAGAAGAAAAAACACTACGTATATTCAATATTATTATGTACACATTACACTAGAAGAAGTTGAGGCTGAAGATGAAAAATGAATAAAAAAGATGATGAGGAAGTATTTACCTATGCAAATGAATTTATTACAAACAGATTTACTCATTTTCTTACACGGAGCAATTACTTGTTTCAAGACTCAAGTTTCATACGTATGATATTTTTTTATACATTTGGTGAACTGATCTGAGTAACTGAATCTAGAATCTAGAATTTAGATTCTAGAATCTATGTAGATAAATTTGAATTTGAATATGAATACGAATATGAATCCATCTCTTGGTCCAAAGACTTTGAGGCGATGACAACAACAAAAACCAAAGACAAATATACATGTACATGAGGTATTATAAACACAGTCATAAAAAATCCGATTTATGTACAATGTACATTATAAATGTGTGTGTATTACTTCCGCGTTTTGAACGGACTTGAGTTTCTAGTCTTGAGTTTTGAATCTGTACAAAAGAAGAGACGTAACAAGTACACGTTTTGTTTGGTTTGCTTTGACATGAAATTATTATTATTATTATCATTATCAAAGATACAGAGTTTCTTGTTTCAGTTTTTGATACATAAATATATGCGTAACGTGTAGCGTGTACTCACAGTGGATCATACGTATGTATTACGTATATATGTTGATGCTCATGTTGATGTTGATGATGAGGATGACGACCAAGAGATTATTTGCATATGCATAACGAGTTTTTTTCTGATGCTTCTTCTTGCTCCCTTGAAATGTTTCTATTTGAAGGGACTCCTCTCGGTTCTATGAGAACTGAGAACTGAGAAGCAGAAGAAGCAAGAGGAGAGGACGAGGAAGAGTGGAGCAATAGAAGTGGAAGTGTAAAAGTATTATATCTAAGCTCCCCTTCACCTATGAGCTCTGTACAGTGTACAGTGTACACCGAGTCCTGTGAAAGAAACTCTTTGCTTACTCCTTATGGTTTTTAAATAGCACACAGACAGACACGTATCTCCATTCTTCACATTTTATATGTATAATGGATCATGTACATAATATAATATGAGAAACTGCCCATGCTTTTATTTTAGCCCCGTCTTATCTGCATACATGAGTAGATGAGTAGAATGAGTAGAATCTGTGGATTCATTCACTCACTTACTCGGTCCATTCATACATCCCTATTCTTTAATCATTTACTGTCCGAGTATTATTTATATGAGTAATATATCTAATACCTTGATTATTATGCATTTTATAGATATATTTCCGTGCCGGCTTTTATCCTTATCGTAGATAGTAAATAGTAGGATATAAAAGTATAATAATGCATCATGTACAGTGTGCAATGTCATGGCCACATAATATAATTATTTACAGTTAGCTTTTCGTTTTCCGTTCCAGGCTCAAGATGATATATAAATGCATACATAAATGCAATATTTGAATGGACGCATTCAAAAATTCAAAAGAGAGGAGTGAAAAGAAAAGGAGTAATGAAAAAATTGAAAAAATGTAGGATTTTTATAAAAATTTCCCCCCATCGTACATCTGTAGTCTGTTGTACACTGTTCTTTTACTCCACTCTCTCTCTCCACTTCTCTCTCATCTGGCTGGCTATTTTCTATTCTCTATTTTATATGAGGAAAAACGTACTGGCTCAACTATTGAAAAATCTAAAATGAGTCTACGCACATGTATAAAATATACATGTATGGACAGAGAAGAGAGACATTGCGTAATTGTGTGTGTGTGTGTGTGTGTTGAATGTTGAGGGAAATGAAAGAGAGCACCCCATGCTGCCATATAAAAAAATTTTATTAACAAAGTATCGTCTTCTTTCCTTGTATTTGTATTTGTATCTTTATACTTTATAACCTATGGCTATTTACTATTTACTACTTACTATATTTACATATGCAGATTATTTGGAGGTTTGGACATTGCTATAGTTGAATAAATGTCTGTAATATGTATCTATCTTTGGATGGATTTGGACTATGGGTTTTGGATGGATCAAGTTAGAATGAGATTGAGATGAGGGATAAAGAGTTTGAGTAGAGAGTCCGAGCATAATGAAAGTGTAACGGCTGGTCCATTTCCAAGTTGTTACTCTTCAATTTTGTGCATGCACATTGTACATGCATGATAAAAACGGAGTGTGTATAGTGTATCGTGTATCGTGTATGTAAATGTAAAGGCAATCTCTCTCCTGATGCTAGACGACCAAAAAGGCAGAGCTGACCAAAAAAGTTTTTCAATTATGAGCACCTGGACTGGTGATGGTGCTACTGGTGTTGTTCTTGTTTTTGTTGCTGTTGTTGTTGTTCTTTGTGAATGATAGTGGACGGTCGGAAAAACTATTAGTTATTAGTTTAGCTCGTTCTTATGGCTCTGGTCCTTTTCCTTTCATGCTGATGAGCTGATGCTGGCTGCGAGGGGCGATGGATGACCAATTTTACATGCATTATAGTGTGAAGGTCTTTTTCCATGTACAATGTACATACATCTCAGATCCAAAAGATTCCTAGTAAACCTGGAGCATCTTGTACATGGAAAAGACACTAGAATTTGACTTGATAAAATATACACGGAATATGTAATTTCGATTAACTTTTCATTTAGTCACAGTCTGTGAGTGTAGAGATCTTGAGTGGAAAAAATGGGCATGTGACAAGAAGAAAGTTTGATAGTAATAATAATAATAATAGGTAAAAGAAGGATGAAATGAGATTAAATGGAAGCTTTTATCTTGACCGCCTATTGAGACTTGAGACTTGAGACTCTGTTCTATTTATTTATCTATCTATCTATTTATTTATTCTGGACTCTTGACTCTGGAGCACCTGTACATTTACATTAGATTAACAAATGTTGCATGTTGTCTTACATTGAATTTTGGATTCAAATCAAGTGGTACATGCATGTTTTTTATTTCATACTTTTTGTCTTCTTCTTGGTTCGTTTTTCTCCCGATTCAATTCAGTACAAAATAGAAAAGAGAATAGAGTGGACTTGAACGTTGAATGTTGAGCGTTGAACAAAGGTGTTGCCGACGGTGGCTGGGTTTCACGTGTCTTGAGATAATTTTTATGAATAAAAGGGGAGGGGGAGAAGATCGATTAGAAGATTGAGCATTAAAAGGGAATATGTACAATGTACATGATCAATGATGAATGTACAATTTACGCATCACAAATGGGATTGGTTCCAGGTTCCAAGCTAAGAGCTACAAAAGCTAATTGCATATTTATTGAATTCAAATTGTTGAGGGCAGTTCTGTCTTGTCGTCAGCCGTCCAGCGTCCAGCGTCCACTCTTCTGCATGCTGTATTGTATAGTGTGTATGAGATTGGGCTAGGTCAATCTATTCAAAAGAAATGGCTCTTGAGTCTTGAGTCTTGAGAAAAAAGAACAGTTGGTTTATACACTCGTATAAAAACTAGTAGTAGTCACATTTACTTTTTACTTGTTCCATATTAAATTACACACATTTTATTCACATGTATTTTACATTGGTAATTAAAAAGTTTTTGTATGAGAAAAAAAAGTACAAGAGTACAAGAGTTTTGATGAGAATGGCAAACTTTGTATTAAAAAATGTTCATTCAAACTAAACTTGTGTTGGTTTTTTCTTATAGAGTTTAGACTGTAGAGTGTAGATTCTACATGAATACAGTCTACCGTCTCAAGTTTCCCCCTTTTGACTTTTGACTTGTTGTTTTATACAATCTTTATCTTTGGGGTCAGAGTTTTTGACTATGATACGAACACTGTAATATGATTCCGGCATCTTCTCCCTCAATATCAAATGGCAATTAGATCAGGAAGAAAAACTCTTTCTATAGTATACATTACATCATACATAATACATGCTTCGTATTGTGTACCTTGTTGAATTTTTCACATGGAGGAAAAAGTTGAGACTATTTGAGTAAAAAAGTGAGCTCTATCTCACGTACATTGGTGCATAGATCATGGATCATCATAGTTTATATTGTGTATTACGTATTGTGAATTGTGTATGCAAATGTGGTACATTTGAGACGAAAGTAGAAAAAGAAGAGCCTGAGAAAGCCTTCGGCATCATCATCATCATCATATAAGATAATATAACATAACAGTAGATGGTATAATATAATAATACAGCAACAGCATAAAAAGATAGAAGTAGAGAGCAGCAAAAAGAAAGAGAGAGAGAAAAAAGCCTGAAAAGTTTCCTCGTTATCGGCTTACAGATTTTCACGTTGTTCTGTGCATATTAAATACCCAGTGTTTTTGTCTATATGTCTTGTGTTTATTGTGGTGTGTTCTGTGCTGTTCTGGTCTTTTCTGGTTCTGTACTCGTCAAGTCTTCCATCTATCCAACTAAGACTACCATGAGCTATGCTTAAAGTACTTTTTGTGGAATATTACATTATATAACTTGTACTGTAACTACTGTAATAATGTATCATGCGTACATAATACATAATATGCAAAAACAGAGAGAAGAAAGAAATGTAAAACCTTGGTTTTTTCAACTCTCGAGGAAACAAATATGCAAAGTAGTATTGTACTCAAGTCTCAAAAAACTAAAGAACTAAAAACTAAGAACTGAGAATGTGAACACAGTACAGAGAACAGAGTACATGTCTGCATAATACCTAATATTTGTATACAATAATACATCCTTGCACTTTATTCCATAATTATTAATGCGTTCCATTACACTGCATGACATTACATTAAATTACATTACATCGTGAAATGAGTGTTTTATACATGCACAACTAGAAAAAGACACATGCATAAAAAACCCGGAAAGAAAAATTCCCAGCTCTCAAACTCGGACTCTGAGACTAAACAAATGAAAATCAAATACAAAATACATAGAGATAGACAGAGAGAGTAAGAGAGAGAGATCATTGATATTCAGACTGTGTTGGTGTCCATTTTTCCATGTAGACAGCCAGATAATCTCCACTCACTCACTCATTCACTTTCATTCATTCATTGAGGAAGAAGAAAAAAAAACCTTTCTCATTTGGTATTCAAATCACCGTGCGTATCTTTCAGCTATGCACATTACATTACATTAGAGTGCAGTATTATAGGTATGTGTGGACGCTCCAGCTTCAGTGTTCCAGAAGCCAATGATGCATTCATACGTATATTATGTACGCAAACGCGTCATGCTTCTAGTTTCCACAAACACATACACAGATTACTACTACTATCACTACTACTACGATTATTACTATTTCTATTGCTCTTGCTATTTACTTCCGTGTATTTATGTATACACTTGTAAATGCTCGGATGGTCCCTTGAAGATCTTTCCGTCCCTTTGTTTTCACCTCTTGATCCATAATAGCTGAATGAATATGCAAATGTTGTGGATGCATCTATGCATCTCTACAGCTATCCAGTCTCCAGTCTCCAGTACCATTGAGCTGAGATAGATAGATTAAAACCATTTATGCATGTACCTTCATTATTCCTACAGATTTTATTTGTACAGTCTTTTACCTATGTATAAAAAAGATACTTAAATACTACGTCTTATACCTTATATCGTACACATATGCAGATTTATTTGGTTTGGTTTGAGCTTTATAAAGAATCGGATGGTATTTTGTATTTTGAGTATTAAATTCACCTACAGCATTTATATTTATGCATACAATGCCATGAAATCCAGTGTGCTGTGTATCATATTAATTTCTTTGGCTTGTTCCTTGTCTTAGAGAGTGATCTGAAGGAATATAAAAAGATAGTGTACGATCATGATCATGATCATGATGATGATTATTAATGTAAATAGAAAAAAAGGAAAGTATATGGATCCATGTTTGCATGTGTAGAGACTGGAGAGTGTAGAGTTTAGAGCGTAGAATGGAACACGGAAGGGTGGTTTCTTTATGTGTGAGAAAAAAGAGATGGGGAGAAGAGTAGAGAGTACAGAGAGAGAGAGAGAGAAGACGCGGGACAGTAACTAAAGAAAGGCCACATTTGCATATGTGTACATTGTACATTTTCTGTATTGTACAGTATTATATTTTATATTATATTATAATGAATGATAAAGATAGCCGGAAGAAGACCAAAGCAGATAAAGAACAGAGAGAGAATGAAAAAAGACCAAGGCCAATGATGATATAAAAACGTAAAGAAATAAAGAACAAGAAGAAGAAGAATCAACATTAAGGGCCCTCCAGTATCATAATTTTTTTTCTATTCTATACTCATATTCTAATTCTCTGTATTACCGAGTTTCATTTTATCCCTGTGAGAATCTCCGTTACTCTGTACAATGTACAGGCTATTCAGATTTGAGGATGTAAGGGGACACTTGCATTTTAATCAACTTTTTTTCCTCTTCCTTTCTTTTTCTTTTCTCTTGTACTGCTGGACTTTTGAAAATTGAAATTGAAATTATGCAAAAACCAAGTGAAATGCGAGACTGGAATACATTATTAATATTAATATCATTCTTTCACTCACTCGGATTTTTGTCTCAAACTAACTGTACTCTGTTTTTATATGTTCTCGTAACTTCCTTTGAATTTTTTGTTTTCCTGTATTTACTGTAAATTCTATGCATAGGTATACAAATGTGTCCAACTAAACTGTATTTTACTGTACTGTCCACTTTTTTTATAGATATTTAGACCAAAGACCATAGGTAAATAAAAAGAACTCATTCACTCGTCCGTTGTACTATGCAAAGTTCAAAGAGAAAAAGCTTTGAAGCTTTGAATTCAAACTCAAAAACGTACAACGAAAAATGTACATTGAAGTTGAAACAGTCGCATATGTATCTAAGTTGGACAGAATAAAAAGTAAAAAGTAAACGTTAGTTGATAAAAACCATCCATTGGTCGTCGTTTTTCTTTCTAGTTGGATATTTTTATTGACATTCCTAGTTTATGGACAAGGAAAAGTGAAAATGTAAATAATAGTTGATTGACAATCGACAATCGACATGGAAAAAGTCAAAGTTTTATATGAAATTGGTTAAAAATATACTAAATGGTCTGTAAATAGAATACAGGTGCCCTGTGTTTTTGATTCTTGTTTTTTTGCATGAAAGGATAGATAGGGAACAAAGTGAAAAATATCGAATATCGAATGGTTGGTATAGTTCCTTTGTGCAATTTGTTCGTGTGTTCACTGTTCAACTTCAACCTGCTCTCGATAAAAGTTTCAATAGAGGCGAACCATTAATTAAAGCAAACCAGCTCGAGCTCGTGTGCCCTGTGTATTAATGTATTGTGTACAGTATTTTTTTGGAGTGTGTAATATGTCGGACCGGCTATAAATGTCAAGTGTCAAAAAAACGGGGAACACATTATATTCAATATACACAATACAGTTAGAAAATTGAACGATTTAATATCTTGTTTCTTGTTTGTTGTGATCCTCATCTGTATTCTTTATTCTCTATAAAAAATAAAATCTACCTGTATGAATGAAAAAAAGGTACATTTATATATTGAAAAGTAAAAGAGTATCATTATCATTTTGGGTGATTTGTGTGTATCGGCTAAAATGGTTCATCGGCAATCGGCATCCTTCCATTTCGACCATTTCGGGTTTTAGGTTTTAGGGTCTGCATTTTTCTACCCATGATTTTTTGTGAACTTGTGAGCATTCCACATGTAACTTTAATCTAATCTAATGTAATTCTTATTGGTATTTTTTTGTCTATTTGTCTAAACAGGTGAACGACCGTACAAATGTCATGTGCAAGAGTGTGGCCGAGCCTTCATCCAGTTATCCAATCTTCAACAGCACCTTCGAAATCATGATGCCCAACTGGAACGGTCCAAAAACCGACCATTCCATTGTGGGATTTGTGGAAAAGGGTTTGCCACCGAGTCCTCACTCCGGACCCACACCACCAAAGTCTGCAACCAGGTAAATACTCAATAAACTTTTTTTTCTATTTATTAAACCTTTTCCAGTACTTTACTATTTAAAAGATCTTTTTAAAGACATATCTATCTTTTTTTTAAATAATAAATGCACAAATTAAGCCATTTCGCAAATAACAAAGAAGCATCACGCATATTCTCATCTCTGCTTTCTTAAAAACCATGTTTAAGATTTAAACTGCTTTGAATTTTGAATTTCTCATTTGTTCCTTGTTATTGAAAAATTGGACATATTTTTAAACAACTTTATATTATGACATTTTATTTTGGGTGAGCTTTCATCAGCTTCAAATGTTGAGATAAATACATAATACATGTGTATGGTATGTACATTTGTACCTTTGTAGGGGTAATGATGATGCTTATGATAGGTCTGAGGGTTCTTGTATTGATATGCTAAAATGTCGGGAGTCGGCAGTGTTGAATGAGTCTCAGTGAAAAGGCATGACTAAACCGCGTGAAGTATCTTATAATGCGCCTTTCTAACCAGGAATGAAGCTGAATAGGATTGATAGAAGATTGACAAATGTGTGTACAAAGGTCTTTTCATGTAGTATGTCCTATGTATCGTTGTATCGTAGTTTCTGAGACTGTGAGTGTGTGATGCGGCTAGAAATCTGTAAAGGAATCTCTTTCTTCTATTCTATTCACTCTTGTGTTTAATCCTAATCGAGTGGATTTGTACTTTTAAACAGCATCCTTTTCGTCATTCCCTTTGCAAATCTTGTGCTCTTCATTCTTCATCCTATTTTGTGAACTCTGGTTGCATATACACTGTACATTGTACATTGTTCATATTTTGTATGATATAATGTGTAGATTTTAGATCTATTTAGTATTTACTATTTACTTTGTACATTGTGAAACCTTGATAATCTTATTGTTAATTCATCTCGCCTATCCATCTATCTATCTGTACATCTGTACATCTGTATATTCAGTCCATCAAGTCGTGAATCAAAATTGTGATAAAGATTGCATGTGTAATTGTTATATAATGTCTAATGTGATCTAAGAGTAGAATGAGATACATCTTTATATTTTATACTTTATACTTTATAATACATGTGTGTGTGTGAGTGTTTGTGTGTTCTGATCCGATCTGTATTCTACATCTTACATCATTGTCAGAAATGTCTCTTTTCCTCTTGCATCCATTCATTTCTCAATTAGATACGTTCACCTTTCTGTACATACGTAAAACATGATACGAGATATGATTAATACTTAATACACATGAACTTTGTTTGGATTTGGCTTTGGCTTTGCACACTCAAATATTCAAAACATGTCCAGCTTTTTTTGTCATGTAATCAGACTTTTTAGTTTTTTTAGTAATACTACTGTAGTAAATGCGTAATATAAATGTGTAGTTTTTATTCTGCATAATGGAAAATCCTGTACATGCTACATTCTACATCATTTAAAATTAGATTAATCTTTGAGCCCCATTTCTTTGCATACATTTTACATATGTATCTACATAGATACATTTCATGTACATGTTACATGATGATGATACATTGAAATAATAATAATATTTATGTAGCTGGGAATTTGTTAGATTTTAGAAAAAACGTCGGTGATATGAATATACATTATATATTATACATGTTTCTACGTGAATATAGTTTACATTATGTAATTGGTTGATTACTTTTCTTTCATGTCCAGTCCATGCGATAAAGGGCAGTTGTATTGTATTGTATTGTACGAATCTAAATCTGAAGAATAAATTAAGATAGAACTGTTTGGATTTTGGAATTTGGATTTTGAATTTTGGGGAAATGAATGAATGATTCCTTTTGGCAAGGTATAAATTTCAGTCCTTTCCCATGTCGTGACTCAGTTAGTCACTTTTTCTTCATTTCTTTCCTTCTTTCTTTCATTTCTTATTTTTCTCCTGCATTCTCCTCTCCGTAGTTATTATATGAAAAAATAGAGGCAACTCTACATTCTACATTGTACATGTCATACATTATTTTTGGTGTTTGTAGTTGGTTCGTATAGTTCTTTCTTACACTGTGTGATGTATGATGTATGATGCATTACATGCTGTAGTAATAGTAGTATTGTGTAAAAATAAGGCGCTCACACTGCCACTGGGCGGATTGAGATTGCCATAATTCACATAATCAACTTGATTACTGCGTGTGGGTTTCATTTTTACAAGTTTTACATGTTTGCATGTACCTACACTGTAAATTGTAGTGTGTATAGTAAATGTGTGTTTGTAATTTCACTCGCTGTCTACAAGAGGAGAACGGGACAGCGACAAGTTAAGTCAAGTTTGTTGCAGTTGTTGTTAGTTCTCTAGTGTGGTTTATAAGGAAAGTTATTCATGGTCAATTTCAGTATTTCAGTAGTACATACATATAGTAGTGTTTTTGTATGTATTATAAGCATAAATGCAATCCTTGTGAATAAATGCTTTACTCATGTTTTGTTGATAGTTTAGTGTTTAGTGGTTTTAGATGTCTGGAAACTGCAGACAAGACAGATCATATACATTTTATGTATATTGTACATGCATAGAAAATAGGAATGAAAGAAAGGATTTGCAATTTTCCACTATTTTACTTTTTACACAGCGCCTACAGTGTGGAATGAAGAATGTAGTGTTGAGTTTGTTCCTGTGGTTGTGGCTTTCAAAGTTGTTGTTATTATTGTTATTGCTGTTGTTTTTCCCAGAGTATATGTACGTGTTCCTGTGTTTGTCTTTAGTCAAAGTATGTATGCAAACACTTGGGCTTGGGCTTGGATTTGGCTGCTGATGCTTACTTGTTAGTTAGGTTTGGATGAGAAACAACTCTCATAGATTAAAACTGCTGACGAAGGTATACATTATACACTGTGCATTGTACATTGTACATGATACATGGACCAAGTAGGAGACGAGGCTTTTTCATAATACTTTTTAAGCGTTTCACTTCAACACAAAATATTTTACCAACTTTTTTGGCATTTTAGGCCCATTAATCTATCAAAAATAATCTGATAGGTCCACGCGCGGTAAATTTCACCGCTCTTTTTCTCTTCTTTCTTTTACCATACAACTTGAAACAACTTGGAGCTGAACCCGAATCTGAAAGACAGAACCGGTCCGTTTCTTTCCTTGGCTTTGCGTACTCTTTATTTTAAATAAATAAGTAAACATATCTATATAGTTAGACATGTGGATGTATTTTCCGCCTAAATGAGCATCTTTCTTAAATATATAGTTTATGATTTTAAACCAAAAAAGAGAAGTGGAGTTTCGAGTTTGGAGTTGAGGAGGAAGTGAAACTGTGTGCTTAGAGTAAAAAGTGGAAATATGCTCATTTGTACAACTTGAGACTTGACAAGACACTACTGCCTACATATTTCATTTTTCTTTTCAAATCATTCCATATCCCAACTTTTTCATAACATTTTCTATAAAGAAAGATGCATGTACAATGTACAATCTACAAGGAATTTTAAGTCTGGTTGAAAAATCGGAGTAGTAATTATAAGCATAATAATTATAAGTATTTACTCATCTTGGTTTGGAGTTTGGAGTTAAAATTTAGATTTTGAATCTCCTTTGCTGTTTGGGCTATCTACTGTAAAATTATTCATATGTGTGGTATATTTATAGGAATAATTGTATCTGAAGCTCAGAGTTGAGAGTTGAGAGTTTAGAGTCGAGAGTGTGAGTTGAAGGAGAGTTAGAAAAAGAAAGAAAGAAAGAGAGGGAGAGAAGACGTAACTGTAATATAACATAACTCATATAATTTTTTTAACCCTGTCACAAGACCGAAAGTACGAAATCTTCTTTATTTCTCCGCCTGCTTTCTCTGTGTGTCTGGGTTTGTGTCTGTTCCGTCCTCTCTCACCATTTCTCTCTGTGGCGGCAACAAAGATTTATGATGCCTCATATCACCCCCTGAAAAATTAGCTTCAGGTTTACACACTCTCTTCTCTACCACTGTTACTGCCACTGATTATTATTACACCTTCACGTCATTCGCGCCTTGGTTTTTACCTCCTTCCTCTCGCCTATTATCATTACTCATTTTCTTTCTTACACACTCTCTTTTCTCCGTCCGACCACATTTTCATGATGCTGGGCGGCAGGTTGAGATAACAAGAACGTTTTGTAACTTCATAATTTCCCTTCATTCCTCCTAAGCGGTTCTACATTTAGATTTCTGTGTTCTGCATGTTGTATTTTGTATGTATCAACTACCAACATTCCTCTACATATTTACATGTGTACAAAATACTACGAAAGTAGTTAAAGTATTATGCATTTTATTTTTCAGTATGTAGCTTTTACTTTTCAAAAATTTGATTCCAAACGCACGTATCACGTAATATTACAAAATATAAAACATGAAAAACTTTTTGATCTGTTCAAAGATCTTGTTTTGTATTTTGTATTATTTCCACTTGGATGCAGAAAGTAGACTCAATGACCGATTTATTGTTCATTAAACAGTTTTATAGTAGTTTTATTTTTTATTTGTGAGTTGTATTAAACTTGAGGGAGGAACTTGTACTCAACACATTAATGATCATAATAAAAGTCAATGGAAGTTAAGGATTAAGAATTGTGTGTCAATCCGTTTCACTTTTTCTTCTTACTTGAAAAAAAAAACAATGACAGATGTTTGCCACAAACCTTTGCCTTTGCATTTCTGTACTCTGTATTTTTTATCATTATTATTGTTATGATTTCGATTAGGCTTGCTCACGCAATTCATACCATTATTTTTCATTCCAAGTCATGAATCATGAACGCATGTTCCATGTTCCTTGCTCATGGACCACACAACACAGGGAAAAAACATATCTCATGTACTAATGCACTCATGAAAAAACAAAAGTATTAAATAAATAAAACTTGGAATGGTTATTAATTGTTAATTATTCAAGTTAGAATTTTTTTTTCCATCAAAAATGGGATAAGTCTGTGGACTTTGGGGTTTGAGGATCATTCGTAATCAAATTTCAACTTGAATGATGAAACCCCCAAATTTTTTGTCTATTGTTTGACTAGTTTAGAGAAAAAAGGGTTGTGTATTTACTTTATTCGTACGGTGGAAGAGGGAAAAAATGATGAAACACAAGTATCTATAACCATCAACAACAATTTATATTATGTAATAATATAATGTAAAAGTGGTTGAGACTCTAAACTGGAGACTCGAGACAAGCGCGAAGTATCTGTAATTGAATTTCTACCTGCTTTGGGTCATGAATATCTATTTTCTTTTCCACTGTTTCCTCCAAACTCCAAACTGTAAAGAAAAACAAACCAACGGAATATAAAATGGATAATTGGTGGGGATCAAACAAAGTTACTAAGTAAGTAAGCAAGTAAGTAAGTTGTGAAACACCATAAGGGTAAAAGAAATGACCACCCAAAAAAAAATTTAATTATCATCATCATGATTTTTACCTACTATTTATTAGGGCATCATTACTATTATTTAGCTTTTGTTATACATTCAGGTACACGAAATAAACAACAACAACTATGTCGGTTTTGCTCGTAGGGTGAACATTGAACATGCAAAGGAGTATTTAACTTTGACTCCTCTTCTTCTTCCTTTGTAATCATGACTGCGACTTTACTAAACTAGAGACCGAGTCTTCCTTTTTTATAATTATGCGTATTTTATACACATTCCTTGGCCATTGTGTTATTTTGTTTCTTCTATTTCTTTTTTTTTGTCATTTTAAATTATCTACCATGAAATTTCAAATGCTGGAGGAGAAATAAGGAAAGAGTTGTAGATTGTAGATTGTTCATAGATAGTAGATCCGCAGCGGAAAAATGTAAAACCAAACTAACGCACATGCTCAATTCTCAATGCTCAAGTTCTTTATCATTATCATGATTCATGCTGAATAATGATAAAGATGACTATTATAATAATAGTATTTGTATGTTGTTGAACTTATGTTATCAAATAACTATTTCAATTATTCCATTCCAGTAAAATGTTTCAATAGAAAATTGAAACCACGACTTACATATAACACATGCTGGACCTAATGTCTGCATTATGCAGACTAAACAGAGTCACTCAAAACTCAAGTCAAGAAATGTTTATCATTAATGTAGGAAATAATTATAATAATATAATAATAATCATGATAGTATCAGTTAATATTTTTTATGTGTAATCTATAGGCCCTTCTCATGTATCTTTCTCATTCAATTCTTCTCAGTTTCTAGACTCTATACATTGTACATTGTACTTATATTAGTTTGTTTGGAGTTATATTATGTGCATAGAAATAAATAGACAGCCATTCAATTGTATCATATTATATTGAAGAGAGAGAAGAAGACGCGAGACCAGTCGCGTGACGAAATGTAAGATGTGTGTTATAGAACTGATATAGGCGAGTCATAACAATAGTGGTAATGTTAATAATAATCATTATATTATAATAAATAATAGTAATAATAATCATGAGGAGCAGCAGCAGTTTCTGCTCATGTTCATGTTCATTCTGTACTTTGTAATTCCAACTCGAGTCTCGAGTCCCGAGTCATTCTTCATTCTTGTTCATGACTTTGTACATATAATTACTTATACATTTTTCATTTGATTAGTCAACTTTTGAATCCAGTCTCAATTTTTGTAACATGTGTGTAAGTTGTAAGTACTACTACCTTTATATTATATATTATATATTGTGCAACCACATTCATATCCAGGCAATTCTGGTGGTGATAGATCGTGGATTGTGGATTGAGAAATTATATTATGACTTGGAACTGATAAAAATTTGTTTACAATTTACTCATATTTTGTTTATAAATATTTTGGAAATGAACAGGTCTAGATAAGCTTTAATGGTGTAAACAAACATAAAATGTTCATGAGAATCCTCATCTTGTTCACCAAACAGTGTGCTCTTCATAAATGTTAACTCTTAACTGCTCAAACTTGGATACAGAAGGGCAAAAGTCAAAGTTACCCAACATTCAAGAAACTTTTAAAAATTTGAAAGAATGTTAACATGTAAGATGATCATTTTTTGGGCTAACACTTGTATGCAGTTTGTAATATGAAATATGGAATATGGAGTAGGAATTGCGGAAGTAGGACTTAAATGACAGTTGTTAAAACACGAATTAATGACTCTCATCTTGAAATTAAAGACATTGAGGTCTGCAAAACTATATAAAACTTATTGCACCGTTGTTATTAAAAAAATAAAATGTTCAAAATCCATCCAAATTTAGAGTTAGTGTTTGGATTTTATCTGGATTTGTATTGTATTTAGAAGATGTTCTTTATATAATAAGAAAGATAGCTCATCTCTCCGTTTTACAAGGGTGATATTATTTTTGTGTGGGAAGAGTATGATAAAAGAGAAAAGAGATGGACGGACAGGAATTTCAAGTGATGATGAGGAAATGCGCAATGTCAAGTACTAGGAAAATTCTATTAGCTTTTGGTTTAGTACATATAAAGATGTAAACGTTGATCATGTGTCTAAAAAGGAGACTTGTTTTTGGATTTGAAAATGAAAGAAACAAGTAAAGAAGTAAAGAAAAAGGATGAATGAATGAATGAAAGATCATAGGGAAAGGACTTGATGAATTTCTTGGTGCAATTTTCTTGTGTTGCCTCTGGCCAATCGTCAACATCCAACATTCACCATCCAGTATCCATCCATAGTCCATAGTATAGTCATTTCTTATTTCCTTCTTCTTATAGCTTGTCTTGAACTTGTTTCCTTTAGATTTTGAAAACTGTTATCCCATTCCATATCATGTGTTGTGTTGTGCTATACTCTATACTGTGTACTGTGGTAGTTATTCGTATATACTTATATGTACCATAGCTGTCTCATTCTCTCGGTTCGTTAATAATTTTCCATTTCTCCTTTTCTTTCATCACATCATGGCTGACTCTTCAATTGCTTTGGCTTTGGCTTTGGTCCGTCTTAACCTTTTACTTGCTTGTTTTTCTACTATCCGGCTCCGGAGCTTGACTTAACCCGTCCATTTACATTTACATTAACATTAAACTACAGCAAAGTATACAGTACACTGCAGTACGTTTGACGTTCAACGTTCACCATTTCATCCACCACCACATTTCATCCACAAAGTCTTGTAGGCAGAAAAACACGTAGAGGAAATGAAGAAGAATATATATAAAAGAGCAAAAGCAAAGAGTCGACTTTTACTTACTTTTATTTGGTTTGAGGCAAAAACTTGAGAAGAATCGTCATCTTCTCCTTTGCCTTTTCCTTTTTCCTGCTCAAAACTCAAAACCTTTTTGGTTTTCCTCTCTTCGTCTTCATCTTCGTCTTTTTCTCAATCTCTCTCTCTCTCTCTTTCTTGTCTTTCCTTACCTCATCTTGGTCTTGGTCTTGTTCTGTACGGTTGAATTGAGTGAAAATTAAAATTTTACCACGACCAAATCACCAACAACTCACTAACCTAAAACCTCAAACCCTTTCATCATCCTCCAGACCAAGAACAAGAAGGAGAAAGAGAAACAGAAACAGAGCTACAACTATTCAGTCAGTTGTCCATCCAACCAGCCAACCATTCATTCGCATACAGTATTACATATTTAGTCGACTCAACTCAGAACTCACAGCCTTCGTACATCTATCGTAATATACCAGTAGGTATTCTAAGAACATATTATGTATATGTACGAAACACACTTTAAATTATACTACTTTGTACAGATGTATGCATGATAGATGATATACTGTGAGAGGAGACCGTGCAAATTTATATATTATGTATAAATTGTATATACAGAGACAGAAACAGAGACGGAGACAGGCCAAGTCTGCTATGAAATAGTCGTCGTAATTACATATTCTTGTTTGCCCATGAACCATGTACATTGTACATTGTACATCTTTTGAGTTTTGAGTTTTAAGTTTTGAGGTTTGACTATGAAACGAGCTTGTATAAATATAAATATAAAGCGTTTTTTCCTCGTCTCTCTCTCTTTTATACTGTGATTGCTCCTTTTTCATCTCTCGTGTCTCGTGTCTTTCAAGTCCAAGTCTTCCACCTTTCGTAATATATTATAGTTTATAGTGTGTATTTCTAAAGAAAATGTTTTCTGTTTTCTTAACATGTTTCTCACAAGACGGGCGAGAAATACATGGCAATGATCATGGCCATGGCAATGCTGTGGTTTTTACATGTGAATTTTACATTACACAAAATTAGGTGGAAACTTGTGTGTGTGTACATTTATATATCAAAAAGTTTTCACATCAGACCACACTAAAATGAAGACAAATGGAGGGTTTTCTTTCATAACCATTAAAAAAAGAAAATATTAAGTAAAATTATAGTTAGTATGAAGTTTGGAACATGGAACATTTTATCAAATTATTATGAAAATAAAATACTAAAAGATAAAAATGAAGCTTAATAATAATAATGTTCTAAATAAATCAGATTGACAGAATTAATAATTCGTTCCATTTTTCAAAGAATATCTGTATTTTTTTGCACTTTTTATAAAAAATCAGCTTTTTAAAAATTAAGTATTGTAAAGGTTTCAAAATAATAAGGTGTACTTTTTAAGCTATAAATGTGTACAAGAAAAAATAGGCTTGATAGAGAATATAGTAAACTAAAACAGCCGCATGTTTGTAAATTGTAAAGTGTACACGGATAAAACATATCAAGAATAGTAGTAGTAGTACAACATGTACATTGTACATTACACATTATAGAAAAGGGGAGAAGAAAGAAAGAAAGAATGAGAGACAGAGTGAATAGGAAAAAAAGCATGTGTAGAAAAAGGGCTCAAATAAAAGTATGTAATGAGAATTGAGGTGGAGTCTGATCTACGGTTGGTTTTTCATGGGTCCAATAATGGCTTCTCTCTCTTCTCCCTCTATACAGTCATCCTCAAATCGCAACTAAAAAAATTCTTTGTCCTCTCTTCTCCTCTCTCTTTGGTACTGTACTGTTTTCCTCATTCTCTCTCACATTCAAATACATACATGTGTAATGTGTACATTGTACGTTGAGCATAAAAGCGACATGAGGAGTATTCGTGAGTATTGTAAGTTGTAAGTTGTAACCCCGTGTACATTCTACATTCTATACACTCTACATTTTACGGTTATATGTTCTCTTTTATTTTTGTCATTATTATGATTTTCAATTCTTCTTGTTTCTTTTTGCTGTTGCTATTCCCCTCATTTGTCAATAGTATGTCAATAATCATGTATTAAAATTTACTACATGGGCTTTTTACATGTACATTTACAAGTTGTAGATACATTTCACACTTGGTTGAGCAAGAAGCTCTAAAAACACTCGACTTTTCCTTTCCCTTGTAACTCGCTCCACTGCTGCAATACAATAAAATAAAATAATAGACTTGAGTCATTCACAATTTACACAATATATTTTGTTCATAGTTTACAGAGTCAAAGCCTACAGTTTTTTTGTACACGCACAGTTGTAGCCATCTTAATAGTCTAGTTATAATTTATTATAGTTTGTAGTAAATGGGACATTTTTATTTTTATGTTGATGTATTTGTAATGTGTGCACACAGAATACAGAGCACATAGGATAAAAATCATGGGAACGTGACATGACTTTGACAACTTTGACATGAGTTTTTTTGACTAAATACTAAATGCTAAATGTTATTTTTCATAGTCAAATAAGAATAATAAAAACCGCAGAGGAGTCCATAGAAAATGTGTAAAAACAGTTGTGGAAATACTTTATTAAATGAATAGCAATTTGTTTAAACATGAGAAAAAGAACAGGGAAAATAAAAAAGATTACTGTGCACCGCTTTTTGCACGTTGTGCCGAATGAGAATTGAGATTAGAAAAACGCTTGTGATTTTTCATTTTTAACCACAAAAGCTTTGACGGGTATCCATTTCCCCGTAGTCAAACATAATATGTAATGTTTATATGCATACGTGTAATATTAATGATGATGTGGCTAGTAATATAATTATCCTGATTATTCTATAATGCTGTGTGTTTTTACTAAGAGTTTTTTACATTAAGTAAGAAGTATGCACTCGTTTTTTAAACCTTGATTTCTTGATTTCGGTTTGACATGAGGCACAGTCATAATAATAATTAGAGTGTCACTATTACTTGTATATAGTATACGATTAAGTATTCCTTATTACATTATGTAGCATACTGAATTTCAGAGCGGAAATTCCATTGGTTTCGCTTACTACATAAAAATTAATTTATTATGTAGTTTTGCAATTTTTCTAGTTCCCAGTTTTTTTACAAATTATGATAATGGTTATTACCTATTACTATTATTCTATGTAGAGTGTAGCATAATATTCGTGATCCATATAAAAATATAGTAGAATAAAAATGGAGCTTTTTCTTTCTTGGAAATTAATGACTATAGAAAATGAATGGATTTATTAAAGCGATACAAAAAATGGAGATTTAGGATTTTATACGCTTTTAGTCCATTCTCCAAAACTCCATAGTCCATAGTTCATAGTCCATGCCATGTCATGTCTTTATGTAGTTTGTAGCTTGTACAGTGAATGGTGAATCTGACACAGGAAGTGAGCATGAGTAAAAAGAAAATGTATTGTAATACATTTTTGTCCTCACGGTGTATAAAAATGCTTTTCTTGATAAATGACGGAATCTCGTGTTGTGTCACCGTGAGAGAGGACATTACAATGTACATTGTACAATGTACTAGTACTAGTGAGAGTACAATAGTACCTTTAGTGTAGTAATAATAAAATTATCATTGTTATTCCAGTGCCGTATATCTTGTGTACTGTGTATTGTATGCTCCATGTTCCATGTTACATTTCCAATCCTCATGCATTGTTTCCTTCAAAGGAAAAAAATATTTAGAATCAACTATACTTCCAATGAAATTATATACTTTTTTTGTTGTTGGATTTACACGGTATAAAATGTCAAAAGCATAGTCATTTCTAAGTATACAAAATATAAAATGTACAAGTCTTGTGTTTCAATTTTCAATGTGAAGGTGACTACAAACTATTTGTTATTTACAGTGCTTTTAACTTTGTTCGCTGAAAAATTGTATGCATATAATAAATAGATTACAGCTATGTTTTATTTCAAGAATCAGTCTGGAAAAAGTAAAAAGTATATTAAACATCATTGAACTTTGAGCTTTGATAACTTTTAGAAAATTTTTTCTCTCTGTACTTTTTCTACGCGGTTACCGGTGGCCAGTTCCCGGTGTGGAATAAAGCAAAAAGTCCAATAGTTATTGTAAATAATAATAATAAATTCATTACAAAAATAATTGGTAAAAGTTGAAAAGGGAATCGGAAGTCTCTCTTCAATAATATTCTATAGTAAGAGTAATAACAATAATAATAATAATAATACTACTAATAATTTGTCTCGTGTTTGGATGCCATCAAAAAAAATCTCGGCCAGATGTTAAACTCAATGCTACTTTTTATACAATACTTCCAGTACAATATACAATATCAAATATTATGTATTATGGAAAATGGAAAAACCTCGATAAAATTTTGTGGATTGGAAATGGCATGATTTTATTATGTTTTACATACATGCACAATGCACAATGTACAATGTACAAGAAGAATACGCCTACGACTACTTATTTACAACAACAAGAGTATATGTATGAATTGAAATATTGACGTTTCAATATTACATGCATATATTGTATTATTGTTTGTGCATTTTATCAGTACCTTTCTACACAGAGAAGAGAGAATAGTTTGTAGTTTGTAGTTTGTGTTTGAGAGTACTTTGCGTGAGTACGAGAAATTTCAATGAAAATGAAATAAACATGGAAAGGATTCACAATTCACAAATGTGTACAAGAGTTACTCTCTCTATATTTCTGTATTTTCTATTTTCTATACAATGTAGAATACTTATTGTACAAGTTGTGTGTTTCATTTTATGTTTTATGACAGTTTGGTGTGTGCATAGGACATTAAAGTTTTTCTAAAAAGCTTTTCTTTCATTCCCAGTTTCTCTATATTCCATATCCATCCATAATATAATGAATAATGAATATCTAGATACATTTTTCTACCTAGTAGTAGTAATATCTATATTCTATATCTATCTCCAAACCAGTCAAGTTGTACTTTTTCAATTTGCTCCTGTAACACACGCTAAATTGTCAAGTCACTCATTGTTAGACATTGGACAGAGATTTATCTATAAGGTATCATAGAATTGAAATGTTTTTATATACATACATGATGTATATAATATATTATATTGAATATTGTTGCCTGGTGTTGTAAAGTAATTTTATAATTATTTATGCACTTCCGGGAGAATACTGTTTAAATTAATACAGGAATAATAATAATAATAATTACTCTAATGGATTCGAGATAACAACAGAAAAAGATGGAATTCAATTAGAACTATCCGGAATGGAAAAATACAGTGTACAGTTGAGATTTGTTTCAACTTTCAAACGCGTCCATTAACTTTTATCCCTTTTTCCTTATCCATTTTTAGAGTTCAAGTAAAAATCATATGTGGAATATGTTACATGTTTTCAAACATGTGCATTTGGATAAATTGGTTAATTATGCATGTATGAGATGAGATATGTCACGATGTAGATGGTTGCTTTTCTGTGCTTTGCTTTGAGAAGTGTACCTGCGAATAAATTCAGAATTGAATTGCGTGACAAGGCTTTTTGGGGTGCAAATAAATAAATAAATAAGTTTGTTCTCTCTCAGTTTTAAATCTACTTTTAAAGAAGAAAATGATAATTAATATTAATCTATTTTTTGTTTTTTGTTTTTTAAATTATTCAAATTGTAGCAACATGCAGCATTGATCGGTGGTCCAAATGCTGTTACATGTCCTTTATGCCATAAGTTATTCCTTGGCGGAGAGGCCCTTATGGAACACATGAAACACACTCATAAAGATCCTCAAGCTAGTGGTGTTGCAAGTAAGTGAATTTTTTTAATAGTATTTAGTCTTTAGTCTTTACATGGACTTTGAACTTTTTATCTTTCATCTGTTTGTCTGTTTGTCCGTTTGTCCGTTTTTATATTTTACATGTTACACGTGGGCGTAGATTGTAGATATCTAAATTTTATGTTAGTATGATGTACTTGCATGAAATATAAGAGAGTGTGTTGTTTACCAAGTGAATGGGAAGATTTGGTATTTGGTTCATTCTAAATGCTATGTGAATCAAAAGTTGAGGTTGATGGTAAACAAAACAAAAAAGAACAAAGAATGGAAGAAGATTGCCTGTACTATTAAAAAGATAAGTAAAAAAAGAGAGGAAGTGTCGGGATCAAGCTGTAGGTTGTTTAGTTTTCAGATGAGGGATGAGAGATTAATGATGACGTTTTTCTTATCCCATTGTTGATTTGTTTTTGTATACAGCTAAGAGACGAACAGCGAATCATCCCTGCCCCATATGTGGTAAGCACTATGTGAATGAAGGAAGTTTGAGGAAACACTTGAGTTGTCATCCTGAAACTGCCCAATTGACATCTTCATTAAGAATGTGGCCATGCTCTGTTTGTCAAGCTGTCTTCACTCATGAATCCGGTACGTGGAATCTTGATCTTATGATATCAATCTTTTTTTCAACAGTCATCTCTATTGTATTAAATATGAAGTATATAAAAGTTTGTGCGTACTATTCTTTTGACATTTATAACTCTTTTGAATTGTGTTTTTTTTAAAAATAGGATTGTTGACACATATGGAGCAAATGAGAATGGATCCCAAGCACCAGTAAAATAAATAAACTATATAATAATAATTATTTTACTTTTTATTACTCTTTTAAATAATGATAATTATCATGTAAAAACTGTACAAAATATTGGATGTAATATTATTTTGTTTGATTGTTTTAAATAGATTTGCAGCTCAATATGTGTTGAGTAGAGCTGCTGCGGAAAGAAGAGAACGAGAAAGTATTCTAGCTGCTGCAGCAGTTGCAGCAATGGCCCAATCAAATCCCTTTGGCGGAGGACAGGTAAAGAAACGAAAATATGTATGAAAAACTTGAATACATTTACATATAAAATAAAATTCTCATCCATTTTTGAATATTAGATTAGTTGTATTTTTATGGTGCATGATTGATGTGAAATTGGAAAGCTTTTTATATAAGATAAAACAACTAATTTATGTTTTGTATTTGTTTTTTTACTATTCGCAAACAGAATAATCAATCATTTTTCCAAGGACAGAATTTGACTTCCTCATCCTTGGGCTCACTCCTTCCGATGCCAGCATCACCTTCCGGTTCTGAGAGTTCAGGTCGTCTAAGTTCTCCACTGGACACAAATTCGGGTGTGTCCCACTCCTCCATCCTTCAACACTCTAGAATGTCCATGTCAAGTCCAGTGAATGGACCCTTGGATGCTCGAGTTCACAATAATAATAATAGTTCATCGAATAATAATAACAATAATAGTAACAACAACAATGGAGATTCTTCCTCTCAAACAGCCCAATCTCTGGCTATGCAGCGGCTGATGGAGAGAAAGGAGTTTGAGTCCGTTCTTCATGCAAATAATAATAATAATTCTTCATCCTCCACGGACAACAATAATCCCGCATTGAGAGACCATCACCATCATCCACACCTTTCCCAACATCATCATCACTCTCACCATTCCCACTCCTCACATCACCTCTCTTCATTGAATAATTCTGAGAATGGCTCCTCTGCCTCGGCTGTGTCAATGCTCCATTCTCCCAAAATGCAGGATGCTGCAATGATGAAAATTGCCGCCATGATGGGTGGACAAGGTCATGGACATGGACATGGACATTCACAGAATGATATTCGAAATCTTATTCATCATCATGCTCAAGCTCAGGCTCAGGCTCAGGCACATGGACAAGATATGATGACAGCTCAAGAGACAATTCGGCTTCAAACTGAAGCACTTTTACGGTCGCAGGTATGTACAAATCAAATTTACCTTTCTTAGTTTGTACTATACGAAGTGCTATAAACTATACAAAAAAAGCTACTGTACTAAATTTAAAATTTAATCATTCATTTTTTTTCATATTTTTTGTAAAGGCGGCTGAAGCAATTCTTCGTGGTGGGATGTCTGTTGATAGTGGTCGTAACGGGAATCACTCCTCCAGTAGTAACAATAATAGTCCAAATAGTAGTAAGGATTATGGAAACAGCAATAATAATTCAATGGAGAATCATATGACGAATTCTGGCCTATCCCTCTCCCAACAACAACAGCAACAACAACAATCCCATCATTCTCAACATCATGAACTCCTTCAACATAGAAATTCCGCCCTCGAAATCCGGATGAGTAGTTCCAATAATAATAATAATAATTCTTCGTCAATGCAAAATGGTGGTGGGGGCAACAGTAGTGGTCTTCATCATCAGTCCAATAATCATTCATCATCGCATGGCAATCCTTCATCCTATCATTCCTCTGCTGCTTCCCTCAATCATCATCAACTCAACTCAATCCTGAGTCAACAAACAGACTTATCTGAAGCACTACTTCGCAGCTCGCTGGGAATGGGATTCCCTTTACCTGCACATAATTCCTAATTATTGTATTACTATAATAATAATAATAATACCTAATAGAGTAATACTGATAATATATTATACATTATACACTAAACTACTTATGTGCACATACACATGTGTCAAAAAAGTAATATCCAAAATGTAAAAGTGTATAATGTTTCTAAAACTGAAAGTTTTTTCCCCTATGTAGACAAAATACTATGTATTATGCATATTATTATGGTTTTACAAATACAAATAGGAATTGGTGTCAAACTATATGTATAAAATTTTGAATTTTCTTTAATCTCCCCTGTTTTTGTTACACATGTAAAATGTAAATGTATGACATAATGTTTTTTGCATTATATATAATTTCCCTATACGTACAATTACTGTGCTAAAACAAATTGCAGCTAAAAATCCATAGGTATTTACAACTTACAACTATTTAGCAGTTAGCAGGAAGGAACTATATGTACTAATTATTGACCCATGCTCCTATTTTCCCAATATTGTGGTAATGAGTGTTGTTTTTTTTAAAAAGAAGAGAGGAATGTGAAATATACTAAGGGAAAGTAGTAGAAAGAAAAAGGTGAAATAAGCAAATTTTTTATTACATTACCATAATATGTATCTCCGTATTTTTTAAAACAAAAAATCGTACTTAATAACAAAAGTAATAATACAGTAGGATAGAAGATAGCTTTTCGCTGTAGTTCTACACAAAGTATGTGTGTAATGTATATAAAATACAGTACTCGTTTTCTAAATATGCCTAAAACATACTGTACTAAAAACTACAAACTAAAGTATAATCTATAAACGGATGTGTACATACAACGTTTTTCCAGTGAATTTGCCAATACTTATTCCTTTTTTGCTTTAAAATACTCCTATATAGTTAAAAGTTAAAATCTAAGTGTAAAATAATATAAATAGCATTTTATATATAAATATAAAAAATACTAGGATTAAAAAATGGTGATTGGAGAAACCTCTAGCTAGCGCAATCACTGTAAAAATAACTTTGTAAGTTTGTTTTATCTACATATATGTATGTGTATGTAGTATATAATATACAGAAAACATGCATGATTTTTACATTACGTTTTTGTGAATATTGAATATGTTAAGTTGTACATGAGAGCATGTGTATATAGTATATAAAGAATTAAAAGTATATAATATTATGGTTATAAGTATAATAAGTTATTACGCATACAAATGAACTGCAAGAGGTAAAATATTGTTATGTACATTTTATACAAGTTTATTTTAAATGTTGGTATACATGTGTATATTGTGTATGTACTGTAATTAGCGTAATTTACATTTGTAATTTTTAACTTTAAAGCTATAGAGAGAAAGTAAAGAGAAAGCATAACTCGTAACTCGTAAGTAAATCACTATATACATAAAACATTAAACACAAAATACTTGAACGTATTAAATAAAAACGTACCAATTTCAATTGTAGAAAGTTTTAATCAGTAATAATAGTAATAATAAATATAAATATAAGAAATAAGTTTACATCATGCTGTAAAAATAGAAAAAGATAAAACATGTATTGTGAAAAAAGTAATATGGTAGTGGCTAGTGTATCGAAATCGTAATAATTATTACACATATGAGTTACAAAAAACGGAGGAGAAACAATCATACAAAATTGTATTTAAATGTGAATATTTTTTTAACTGTATACATACAAAATTCCAATTGTTTTGTTTTGTTTTTCCTCTACAGACTGTTTTTTCCTCTGTGAAATGGTAACAATTATTATATATTATAATACAAAATGCTGGTTTATAACATGCATAGTGGACAAAGCACGTTGTAGAATATGTATATTATGTACTATGTAAGCCCAAAAGTTTATCACATTTATTACATTTTCAGTTTATTCCTAGTTATTATCAGTTATTTTAAGTAATTTTCCTTTCAGGATTTTAATATACAGCTTTTTATATAGGTTTTGTACATTTTAGTAGCTGCTAATTGCTAATTTAATTTAGTTTCAAGTTTAAAGACACACTCTGTCCCACATATAGATATTTAATACAGTTAAAATCATGTAAATGTTTTCTTTTTCAATTTTAATTGTTTATTGTTTATGGAATTTTAGAAAAGGTTCGATCTCCAACAATGGCTTGTTTTTAAAAGACTATATGATGTATGTTTTATGTATACTTACATATATCTACTATTTGAATTTTTAAAAGGAACGTCAAGGACAGTATTTGTAAATATTAATTTGTTATAGTATAGTACAATAGTATATATTTTTGATTCACATAGATAAATCATGTTATTTACATGAGAGGGAAGAGAAAAGGAAACAGGAGAACAACAAAGGAAAATGTTCGGATGTAGAAAAAGAGGAAAGAGCGAGAGGTTTTCTAGTCTTTTTTCTCTTTGATTTCATATACTTTGATTTTGAGTTTGTTTTCACTTTTAATTGGCCCGTATTAGTTATAGTGTATAGAGTATAGACTATATAGACAACTTTTCTTTTCACATTCAAAAATAGCAAAAATCAAGTGAAAAACAGTATAAAAATTGAGGAGAGAAAGACACTGGAAAATTGTACAAGTTCAATTTGTTTCAGATTCGTGTGGGGCTGGATTTTGGATTATGGTGATACTTGAGTATATAATAATAATATATTTTTTAGTTTTAGTTAACAAATACCTATATGAGTTTAGTTTTTAATATAATTTAATAGAGTATTTTCGTGAGCTTTCCGGCTTTTTATGTACGAGAAATGGTTTTAGTGACTATAATATTTACTGATTCGTGCGTGTATAGATAAAATTGTAAAAAGTAAAAAGGTTTATATAACTTTCATTTTTCTCATTACAAAATGGGCATTTTTTGTATATGTAAGCATTTGTAGATATTCCAGTGATTGATATGGCATACAGAAAAGTCTACTATACTTTGCATGTGTATATCCAATGTCCAGTATCCAGTGTTTTACTACAGTAAAAGCTCTAAGTTGTACCTAAATTTTTAATTATCCCTGTGGAAAAATGTGGAAAGTAGAAATATACGCACACCGTCACATTCTTTTCAGTTACACCAATAATCAAAACCTACAGTTAACTTTTATGTACACAGGTTTGAGGGAATGACCAAGACACGAAATACTTTAGATGTGTTTTTTTAGATAGTTTAATGTATATTTACAATCGTGAACCGGTGAAATACTTTATTATGAATTGTTTTTGAGTTTTGAGTGAATTTAATTCTAATTAAGATAACTGCATGAATACATGTATAAAAATAAGCATAGATAATACACATACGTTCAGACTTTTAGATGACGATAAAATAACTTTGAAGACGACACTTCGTTAATTATTATACATAAAAATTGTAATACATAGAATAATATTATCTTTAAAAATATGACGACTTTTTGTATAATGTAATAATTTTTTTAATTACAAAGTATAATGTTTGCGGTGATTGTGTTGTTGATAATTGTTCAGTGATAATAAGATAAATATTGAATTCATATCTATATATATATATATATATATATATATAGATATATCTAATACAACAAAATATATATTATGACAATTGATCTTATAGTAAGTTATACATAATATATCTAAGTGTAATAACTATTATAACCATGCTATATAGTAATACATAGGATATACGTTGTAGTATTAATTTAAGTGATCACTATATACAATACTATACATGTAAAGAAGTAAAAAGTAAGTTACTACATAATAAGATAGTATGTACTCTTCTGAGTATATTTAGAGTAACTATGTATCTAATATAATATATTGTAAGTATTTGAAATGGTAAATATAGCTACATGTAAGAACTGTTTCTTTCAATTTAAAATTTAAACCAAGTACACATACATAATAAAAAGTAAGAGTAGATAAGAGTAAATAAGTCCATACCACAAATACATCTATATCTGTCTATATATATCGTACATCCTATAATATGTAAGATCTATGTATTATGTATGTATATTCGGAATTTACAAGGATGAGAAAGAAAATCAATATATTGTTATTATTCTCACCATTATTTACGTGATCGAGTAACTGCATAATGTGTATGTATAAATACATGCTGTATTTGGTGAATCGGGAATAGGGGACAAAAAATTAGTATTTAGTATAATAATTTTGAATACATCATGAATGTATCCCGTTGAAATGTTAAAATTCAAATCCCCAATTAAATGAATGAAAATTTGGTTTCATGGTTAAAATGAGATTTTTGTCTTACTCATTGTCCATTGTTCATGAAATGACCATGTATCAAGTACTATGTACATTTTTTGCCCCCTATTCCTGAACATGTTATATTCTGATAACTGATAACTGTACTATTAATAATAACAGTATATGAATAAAAAGGGACTTTTGTGTAAAAATACATTCACGGATTCATGCTGTTGAAATTGCTTTCTTTCATAATTCATGTACTACAAATTACATATGCACAACATTTTCATCAAATCTTGCATGTTGATATAATAATTACAAAACTGATAGTTTACTTTTTCAGTAAATATGCGCCTACTTGCTTCATACATCATGCAGTTGTGCACTGTGCACTGTAAAGAAAGAAACTAATCCAGGAAGAACTTTCAGGTGCTCGGGAATGTTTCCGGAAATGTTTCTCGTTATGTTCCCATGTTATGCATACAAATAGTTTTATACATGTTCCATTTTGAAAGCATCCATGAAAGATTCTTATGAAATTCTTAGCAAATTACTAATGACAGCAATACAATACAAACAGGAGTACTGAAAACACAATACAGTATCTTTTATTTTCCCCACAAAAACGCGAAAACATCACGAGTGACTTAGAATGGAAACTGTCTTTCGGACAATTGTGTTGAAATTTTGGTTAGACTATTAAAGCCTGTAACTTTTACACCCTGATAGAATTGAAATAATTGTGACTTTTACATGAGTTTCAGCTATCCTAAACCAGCTCTAAAGTAGCATTTATCCAAAATTGAAGTCACAAATTATACAAAAGACAGTTACCAACCTTTTTTCTTACTTTCCCTTTGTACGATAATTAGAATTACATATAACATACATTTTTCAATGCAGTTTGTATAATTATTGTTATTACATTTACATGGGACATACATGTATATCTACAATCTACAACTTTGTACTTTCACTTTACGAGTTAGACAATGCATTTCTAATAAGGAGAAATCAACAACATAGATTCTGTAATAAGTTTAAATTATTCAAAGTTTACAGCTCAAATGAAAACACCATTTCACATACATAGTTCTACACAGTTTTTAAGTTTTATCAATAAATTACAGGTTTTCGTTTAACATAACATAAGGTATTTAACAAATCAAAAAATCACACATAACACACATAAGCATTTAGATATAATATTCAAAATTTGATCTGTATCCATTTCTATGTCATATGAGAGGAATTTTCTTTTGAACTCCAAATGTTCCTCCACTGCAAATAATAATAAACAAAACGTCAAAACTGGAATAATTGATTAAATTTTCAAATGATCATTTTTATGTTCATTTTTTAAACAAAGATATGTACTCTTCAATACCTGAGGGAGTCAAACTTCTTTTGGAATCCATAAACCGGGGAGCCTAAGATAGATTCAAGTCTGACACGAGCTGGACTCAGTTTTTCTACTAACATCCACACATCAATATATTTAAACATTCAACAATTTCAAAGAAAGAAGAATTTAAATGATTATGAGGTGCTCAAAAAGTCTACTATACCTGATGTAGACATTGAAGAATCAGGATACAAGTACAAGACGTTTGGTAATGGTGGGCCCAACTGTAATGTAAATTGACAAGACAAGGGGCAATATGAGAAAGGGACAAAAATTGGTTCAAAAACTTCCAAATACAAAATCCATGTGTAAAATATTAGTATTACGATAATATATGAGTATTTTACCCTTCGTGGATCAATGGATTCCTCGTAAGACCCAGCTCGGACGGAGCCCAGAAGAAATAAAGTGACCAAGCACAAATGTTTGAACTGAATCATAGTTGTGA
This sequence comes from Sminthurinus signatus, assembly GCA_019776565.1. Lineage (NCBI taxonomy): Eukaryota > Metazoa > Arthropoda > Collembola > Symphypleona > Katiannidae > Sminthurinus > Sminthurinus signatus. The sequence goes on along the minus strand of JABASP010000004.1, from coordinate 74,702 downwards.
CAAAAAAAATACTTTGATGATAATAAATTTGCCCTGAATTTTCACAAAAGTTTCAGAACTCACTTGCTCTGAAATCTGAAACCTGAAACGAGTGAAGATGATGCTGACACTGGGCAAAATGACCAAAATTCGACATCCTTATATACTACAGACTACAGCACAAATGCCCAGCTTATCGTATGCACATTGCACATGCTTTACGCTTTACTCTAAATGTTCCATATGTTCATAATTACTGAAAATACAGATAAACAAGGCAGTAGATCCTAAAACACATTCAACTGCCATTATTTTTCCACATTCCTATTCCTACGCAATGTAAGGAACAACAAAAGAAAGCCATTTTTCTAAATCCCAGTCGACCACACTGAGAAAATCCACTTGCATAAAAATCCATAGGCTATAAACGGCGAGCTTACTTCATGCTTCATGTAGCCTTTCTTTCCAAGCTCAAGCTCTATATTTAATGTTAAGGGAGCAATAAAAACTATAAACCACTAAAACCAATAAAACTATCTATTATTTAAAATACCCAAGTATCCAAAATTAAAACGGTAGCCCACATTTTCAGCTAGGATGCATGACTATAACTATGAAACCATCCAGATGCAACAACAAAGAACATGAGAAGTTAAATAGAAGGAACGGGAATGAACGATGAACGATCCCTTTAATAATAACTGTCTGAAATTTGTCGGAGCAGTGGAAGGTGCATTAGTCTAATTAAGGTGAAAGTAATTAATCAAAACTCGGTGCTATACAAAATACAGGAGCACATGCAACTGAAAATGGTTTACATGGAACTATCAGTATTTTTTCTTTCGACTCAAATAATTATGTATCTTCATCAGAAGCTGTCATTTTCTGCATGCGTTCGTTTTGACATGTCATTGGAGTGGTAAAGACATTTTGAGAATGAATTTTATGAATAATATGCATATTTGTATGGTTTATGTCATTTTCCATATGTAAGCTAAATAAATCAATCTTTTTTTGAAACACAAAAACTTTTACCGTGGAACAAATGGACGTTATTTATTTCATAATATAATAATGTTAAGTATAATAATAATAATATTCATAATTCTTTTTTGCATATATATAGTCATATTCTATAGTTTTTTACTTTACATGTATGCTGTATGTTTTGTATGTAGAATGTAGATTGTAGATACTTTCTGTGTATATTCTGGATATTATTATGTAAGTTTATATAATATATGCACTTATTGTGTTTACGTATTCATTTATTTATTTAGTATTTAGTATAATATTTTGTTGCTGTTGTTGAATTTGAATTTGTTCTGTTATTATAGATTACAGACATGTCCTATTTAGAGTAAATAGTAAATAAACTTTGTTTTATATTGTTGCTATTGTACAAATTGCCATTACAGATATATTTTGAGATTGTAAACTAAACCAACTGAAAAAAATTGAAATTTCAAGTCAGAAGTCAGGGTAATCCGAATAATAATAATATATTTTGTGTGTTTATGTCTGTGTTTGTGTAATAATAATCAATAATCATACTGAAACGGTTGAGATTTGAGATACTGAAAAAATACAATACAATACAAAACATTTACATTTTCTATATAATATAATATTCACAAACGTAAGAAATTACGTCTGTCCAATGTCAACTGTCAACTGCCAAAACTGTTGTCAACTACATGTATATAAATAATTGTCCACGGAATCTATTTTTGTAAAAAGATATACACAGGGAAGTATAATATGTATATTGTATATGTTTATATATATAGTATCGCGTTAAGTGTGTATGTACCATCATTATCATTATTTTACTATACTAATATATGTATATTGTATATTATATCTTTTTTTGTTAACTCTTCCTATAAATAATTATATCGGTTAGTAAGTTGCTGCTTATATTTTATGTGTGTGTGTGTATAATTTTATGGATAAACATCAAACATTTTTTCAGAAACATAATCCAATTTGTGTATTGTATAGGCTACATAATATACAGTATTATTTAGACAATAGACACACATACAATACACAGTTTTCTTCTCTTAGATAAAATTGATTGTAGTATAGTTATAATAACATTTGCGTTCAAACTGAAATGCACTTTTTACTTTTATATTGTGTACATCTGCATTTATACATTTAGCATTCTTTCAGTTTTCGTTATTCTACTCTTGTGTACAATTTTCCCAAGGTAAAATGTTCTTGTCAAAACATGGTGTTTTAAATTAATTTTCACTACAAGTGATTTTTGTATCTCTTTTCACATTTTACAGCATAATGTATCTTATGTATTTAACAAATAGCTTTGTGCATTTCACTGTATGCATGTATATTTTATGTGAGTGTATGTGTGTCTATTTAAGGTCGATGGGCTACTAAATGTTGTCACTTGAAATCTCCACATGAAAGTTTGCACACTTACAGTAAGTAGAATTGGTGAAAATGCTATTAAGCATGTAAATTGTGATTTAATTTAGAGAGTTTGTTTCAAATTTTCAAAACATGTCCCATCTCTATACCCTTTTCGATTTTCGATCACTTTTGTCACTTCATATTTAAATGAATATGAAAGAATTTCAACTTCAAGTGGTCAAATATAGTAGCCAATCAGCATTATAGTGTTTCAAAGTAAAAAGTAAATGTCATCATTGTGTGTGGTTTATACCTTATATATTTTACATTTTATGTATGATTTTTTTACGATTAAACGAACAGTTACAAACGTAAATTTATAGTATAGTTTAGTATATGTACTCTCTCTTTTCATCTATACAATATGTAATAATAGTAGTAGTACATGTAATATTTTGTGTTCACTTAGATACAATTTTACGTATTACGTATGTACATTTACATTCATCATTAATTTTTTTCCCCTTAAACTTAGCTACGAATTACAAAGTATAATATTATATTTTTTTGTGTGTATATATACATATAGTCTAAGACAGCATGGAATGTTGATATCATGAGAACCTATATAATATATTTTATGTACGTAAGTATAATCATTACAATTTTTTCCTTTGTAGTAGAATAATTTTTACCATAATATGTATAATAATATATATATTATTTTCGATACACTATAGAATTTAAGTTGCCAGAAACATTGCAGGGAATATTCCCGAGAAAATTAATCAAAAACGGCAGAGCCTGCTTCGTTAAATATTAAAATAAAGTACATAATACACCTTTTATTTAGGAGTACTTACATGTATTTGAATTTTGAATACAAAAGGTAAATTTGCTTTCACTATTTTGTAATTTGTAATTGAACAAAACTTGAAATCATTTCGATTTTCGATACAGAAGGATTCTATTTTCTATTACATTCGTTTTTTAAACTTTGAACATATTAAAAATTAAAAGTAATTAATCGTTTACAGAATTTATAATTTATACTGAGATATTTATATTTCGTCGTGTGTTTTCATTTTTTTTGACAGATTTCCATATATTTCCATCTTTTTTGTTTTCCCAGCACACACTTTCTCTTTCCTTCCTTTACTTTCAAAACGGCAGATATGTAATATGTAGATAGGGCAAAAGCATGACATGAGAAATTCAATGAAGCAATTGTTACACACAGGTTCCGTGTTCAGTATATATTTATATAATTTTATGAGTCGGTCGTCGGTCATAAATATTTAGTACTTCACAGTATATTTTTTTTATATAAAGTTTGTATGTTCTTGTTCCATTTTTGTTATTTGTTAATTTATATAGACTTAGTAGTTTCACATGTCTGCACGCATCATCACCACAATTCACAATATTTTATTAGATTCTTTTTTTTATTCTATGCTTTTTTTCCCTTTAATTAAAAAAGACAAACTACAATGTGTGCTTAGATATTATAGATATTATAGATTATAGATGTACTTCTATCGATATTTACTTTACGATAAATTTGTTTCCTTTTTGAAGCTGTACAGTCAAACAGCTTTTTTACTTTTTACACAGTCAAAAAAATTATATATTCCACTCATTATTATTTATGTACTGTTAGTATTTTATTATGATTATTATTGATACTATTTTATATTATATTTACTTAGTTACTGTTGCATCCTTCCACACACATATTCATACACACAGTCAGCAGTCAGCCATACATACATATTTCTTGTCCATTTGACCGATATATATACAAATTTGTAACTAGAGTTCTCACTGTAATTTTTTCACGTGTATATATTCTTTTTACATACATATAATATAATTTATGTATAGACATCTCCATTTAAAATTCTAAAGATATACTCCACATAAAAAAATGACATCAGTAAATTGAATTGAAAAAACTATATATTTCCTCATAATAATAATAATAATATATCTTTCATCTGTCACTTTTTCTTCACAAAAGCAATTTTACCTTTTATATCCTAAATATTATATATGTTTTTAATTATTATGTACTTCTGTGCAACTTATCTCTTTCACATTTACTACAGTATACAGTATACAGTAGCCTACATATTTTTATTTATAGTGTTCGTATTTCGTATTCCTAATCCATTTTTCACAAGTTTACTACATTTTTAACATACATTCTGTTGGTCAGTCATTCCAAAATTTTAAAACTGGTGTGAAAAACTGTTAAAACGGCAAAACTGAAATTATCAACTAAAACAGGTGGTACATTTGTTTTTACATTTGTTAATGGTAAGTAATGTATACGTTCTTTTCTATGTTTTTAGTGTTTAGCAGTGCATTTTAGTTTCATATATATACATATTATAGTTTATATAGTTCTACTATTAATAAAGTAATAATTATGATGATTATTATATTGTTAATTGCATACAAAGCTACACAATTTGGCTTATCTACATATACATACCACTTTTTCATTTCTTTTTACAAATTAACTAATACATATTATGGCACGAAACAAAACCACAAAAAAAATTGGAATACTTTCCCCACCCAAAACACAACACAATTCTTTAATGCAATACACATTTCCCTTTTCTTACTTATAATTCTCAAGAACTAGCAGCACACGATTCATATGTTTCTTTTTTTGTTTACATATATCAGTTAAATATATCCGTTGTCAGTCTACATTAAAAATGTGTGAATCAATCCGAATGATATAAAAGTAATCAGTTTGATGGATTCAAATTGCAAATTCAAAAACTTATATATAAAATATTACAACATATTTGTTTTTCGTTTAAACATAACAGGAAAAAGCAAGCAACCACGTTTCTATTTGATTTATACATAATATGTGTAAAAAACAATGACATCAACTGATTGTCACCCATATTGTTTCAACTTTTACCAGTTACCAGTTACCATGAGGCTCTATATAGAAACTCCAAACTCGAAACAATGAACACTATTATTATACTGTTAGTTTTCTCTACAGTATATAGTAACAAAAAATTCAGTTCCCTGGGGAAAAACAATATATTTTTTTTATGGATTTTACAAATTCCTTCTCGAAATGATCACTGATCACCAACCAATATACATTTTACCAGTTTTGTGTATATGTATGTAGTAATGTAATATGTTCTAATAAGCTCAAAAATAAATGAAACAGTTGAAAAAAATTAGTCTAGTATTATTATACTTTCTCTATGTGTGTGTGTATTTAGTATATTATATTATACCACATTAGAATAATACAGTTAGTACTGTCAAGAATCACTTGCTTTTTTAAATTTAAACACATATTATATAAATACACAACCCAAGAAACAAAATAATATAATAATAATAATAAGCGAGGATTATTATGTAGCCTTACGCCAAGGCCTTTATAATATAGAGCTCTTTTGCTTTCTCTTTCTTCCTTTCTTACTTTCTCCTATCCAATTAAATAATACCTTAAAAGCCCACAGGTACCGAAATAGAAACATAATACAAAATACACTTTTTATCCATTACATATTACATATATTTTAATAATACTCAGAGCTCAAAAGTGTAATATGATAAATTTAATCAATATTTTCTGTTCTCTGTTCTAATTGCACAACCGTGGTAAAAAATACTAAAAAAGCAAAGAGTTGTCATAAATTATTATGGGGTTTTAAGGTAATCACTGGAATTAATTTCAAATCAAAATACAAAATATTATGTAATATAAGAGTTTTGTTTTAGTTATCCACATGTGGAACGTTCAAATCATATACTTGAGAACTTTCGATATTCGATAGATATTCCACATTCGATATTCGATACTTTAATTTTACTTTTGAGATAAATAACCGGGATTCTTTTTTCGATTTTTATTTTCGAAGTACTCTTTTGTATTAACTTTTTAAATGCCCTTTGCACATATAATAGCTACCTACTAAACACTATGTACTGTCTACTGGCGATTGAAGGTATCATATAATTTATTCCATGGTAAAAATCAATATAAGTATAATATAAAATTAAGACGTAAAGTAATGTATACAATACAATACCTTTCTATTTAAGAACAAATAATATAGATACTTACTAAAAGCGAGGCTAATAATAATAGTAAATCTTTTCTATACAAACCGGTAAAAGAGAAAGTATTTTCTTGAGTTAAAAGCTCCCATTAATACATGTAAACAATGACAAAATGATTATTTTTTATATTTGAAAAAGTGGTTGATTGAAAATATATATAATATTATGTAATTATATATATCTACTGGTAAACAGCATTTGTTAAAACGTACACACGCATTCTCATATTCACTAAAGTGTTTACATAGTAAATAGTAAATTTACATTTACTTTTGTCCTCCTTTTTCCTCACAATTTAGATATTTATAGATATACTATAGATATTTTACATATTACACAAGTCATACCAATATAGTTGTAATATATATAGTGACATTTGTTTAAAATATTTAAAAAAAATCATATGAATAATAACACAGTGTTAAAAATCGTTTACAGAAATATATTATAGAATATGTACATACATGTAACAATTCATGTGTGTACAAGTAAAACTATAGCTAGCGGTCTGTAGTACTAAATACTAAATATCATTATATATAGTACCGAATACATAGTTTTTTTTTCTTATATACTTTGTATAGGAAAAGACAAAAAACGCATAAAGAAATATAGTAATAACGTTGTATGTAGTATTTGTATATATAATAATATGTTTATAGTTTATAGTAGATAATTAATTTATTTATCCGTACAGATGAAGAACGTTTTATTGATTGGCTCCGTGAAAAACTTTAGAGTTTCCTTTTTATTATTATTATTATTATTATATTTTTTTTCTTCAATTTTTCTCTTCTTTTTCCTTTTTTGTTTGTTTATACATATATCTATATGTTTTATGTTTTATTTTTCTTTTACATTGAGGAATGATCCCATTCTAATTCCTTGTTGTGTTTTCCATTTGAAGAGGAATTAGTAGAAGAGGGACCAGCAACGGCGGCTGCTACTTGTGATGATGATGATTGGACTGGGGGAGGTGCTACATGACTTGTCACTCTAACATGCTCTTCTCCTCCATCCTCATCTGATGATGAATCATCGTCTCGGTAGCTTGATGCATCATCCTCATCCCAACTTTCTTCTCCATCATCTCCAGCCGCCTGTGCTCCACCAGTTCCACCCAAATTCTATTTTTTTTACAAAAACAACAAAAAACATTTGAGTTTTACTTTCACCAATTTTTCTTTTCTTCACGGTATGATAATTTTTAAACTTTTTTTGTAGTACAAGAGTTGAATATTTCTAACAATAATTGTTTCTAACCTCCATAGGATTGACAGTAATATTTAATGCGGAATCATCCCATGCCATTTCAGCATCAGCCATATCTTCTTGAGTAGCACGATGATGAGCTGCTGTAAAAATGGAAGAATACAACAAAAAAATTAATCAATACAAATGATAAAGAACAAAGAATTCCACTAACAATAAGTTACAGATATTATACAATTATGGGTATTGGATATTATACCTCGAATTCGGATAACCCCCAAAACGATCATAAAAAGTAAGAAACCAACGCAGACTACAATGATGACAGTGACGGCGTGAGATGCTCCAACAGCTTGTCCAGCTTCAAGATACTTGGCTCCTCCACCATATAAATCACTGATTCGTCCTGGATGCATTTCAGCTTTTTGGGACTCCCCGATCATGGCGTGAGCCACACTATTGTCCAATTGTGCGTGTTCCTCTGCGGCTCTCTCAACTGATGAACTGAATGGATCTTCCGTACTTTTCGTGAGATCTGGATGGATCACTGTCAACTGTACAAGAATAAAAAGAATTGAAACAATGCATCAAGAACATCATTTAAAATACAAACAAACAAAAGCGGTTTTTTATAGTTATTTGAAATTTCAACGATATTTGAAAACGTTGACTTACAGTTTGAACATATTCATTGCTTGTGAAGCGTCCATTCAATTCTGAACAGATAAGTTTAAAGGCGCGATTCAAGTAGTATGCTGGTTTCTTGTTACTGTATTGAATTTGACGAAGAACCTAAAAAACACAAAGATATTTTATTATAATATTATATTGAAATACATAAAGTATAAAGTGTTCCTAAATAAATAATAATAATATTATTTGTATTTTGTTTAGTACATAATATAATAAATAATAAAGTCTAAAAAAAGTATGTCAAGGTTTTTATTTTTTATTTTTTTTGTACAAACCTGTTCATAATTATAGATCATGTCGGCTCCTGTGAGAAGTACTCCATCATTTGTGATTTTCTCGACAATACCCAGTTGACTCAACATATTTTCCGGTACGGTAAGGGATTCATGATCAGGATTCAGAGGAGGGTAGACGGTGACTGTACAAGCATCCAATTTCCTCTCAATCACACTCACTGGTTCACCTACAGGAAAATAAGACATAGATATATAACATTCATCCATATGTATATTGTATATTCAGAGTAAAAAAAACATGACAAAATCAATTCTCATTTCCTTTCACTTTACTTTACACTGATTCTCTTTCTATCTTTCCATCTTTCTCTCTGCCTTCTTTCTTACTTTTCTATTCCTATTCTTCTTCTCCCTCCCAAAAGACTCCATGTCATATCAAACTTTTAAAGTTATCTTCATTTAAATCAAATTCAAATTTTATATTCATATTTAAGTACTATATTATACATGTATGTATGTATAATATAGTACTATGTATGTTGATTATGTTCATTGTATTATGTTACATTAAATTTTGTCCCCATCAGCCAGAGACCAGAGAAGTAATATGTACAATGTACAGTGCAAGTTTATCATGAAGCATTTCTGTACTGTCGTTCTCAAACTAGAGTATTTTCTATAGTGAATTTTGACATATATATTCAACATGCAGGTACATAATGTACAATGTACACATAGATGAAAACTTTACGTGCTACTTCATCATTATCACGTTCGTGTCCTCAATGTATCTAGTATCTAGTATCTAGGTACTTGACAATACATAGTGTATTATATCATTATATTATATAAGGTCACACATCACACAGTGCAAACTGTAAGGAACTACATTATGAGTGTCAGCATCAATATTGCGCAAAAAATTCCACACATTCCACTACTCCCGTTCTCTCTGTCTCTCTCTCTCAATCTACGATGGAATTTTGCAACAAAAGGCAAAAATTTCCTAGGAAAGTGAAAAGTCCTTGCTGTCTGACGTACTAACTGGAAAGTAGGAAACTACAAACTACAAAGAAAAAGTAGAATAAATTAGAGAGAAAAGTCCAGAACCCAGAGTCATGAGTCAAGTCAAGTCTTTAAGGTTTAAGGATTTCATCAAACCAGTCTTTTTCGTAGTTGTACAATTTTTTTCCTCCTCTTTTTACTTTTTTTTTGTAGAAACTTGTGGATACTGTGGGTAATGTTTTTTTTATCATGACAAGATTGAAATAAATACGAATATGAATATGACCAGACAAAACCAAAAGTCACATTGTTTCCTATTTCCTAATCCTACATATACTCTATACTCTACATTCTACATTCTACACACAGTTCCCAAAATTCTATTTGCCTCCACTCTCTTAAAGAAAATAATCTTTCAGTGTGTACACTGTATATTTTACATTGTACAAGAATCTACTTGAAAACTACGCCTGGAAAACACAAAAAGGAAGGGTTGAACGAAACAGAGAAGAGAAGGCGATGAAGATGAAAGCTGCCAAAAATAGAAGGAAAGAAGGTGCATTTAATACATTTACTTGTGTGTGTACTGTGTACTTGTTCTTGTTTTTTTGTTATTTTTTTGTACGACCTCTTTTTTCTTCTATATATGGAGCTGAAATTCAACCAAACTAGCTGAAAACGTACATTGTACATTACAGACTACAGACGGTAAAACACTGTACACTGTACATGGTACATTCTTGCCTAGTACACTGTACAATGTACATTGTACACTGTACATGTCTCCAGTCAAACCTGAAGTTGTCTCACATGTTTTCCCCAGAGTTTCAAGTGATAAACTAATGGAAAACATATAAAACAAAAGTTTAGAGGAAAAACAAGGAAAAGGGAAGGAATTTAAGCTCTAGGGAATAGAGTAAGCTGGAAAATGACACAAGTTGGAAAAAAGGGCAAAAAATCCTCAATCCAAAGTTCACAACACATTATACTTTATTATGCAATATACCATATACATAATGTACACTGTACCTTGTACATGTTACATGTATGGCTGTGATATTGTGATATGGTCTCCTTTTCTTTTTCCCTTTTTCCTTTTTCTTAGTGATAGTAAATAGTAAACGCACAAAGACATGCTTATGTTTACATTTTAAACATAAGGAGCCTAATTTATATATGTTATATGTAAACTTAAACTGATGAAACAAATGCTTATTTTCACGCACTGTTCAGTTTCTAAAATGAAAATGTAAGTAACTACCCTCTATTTAATAATCGGAATATCCTAGTTTTTCTTTTAAAACTGTTTAATCATTTATAATCTGTAGTATAACTTTCCATTTTTCTCTAAAACTCGTCATGGTTTAAATAATATACTCATGAAAATGATATCTGAAGATAAGAAATGCTCATGCTCATATGTATAGCTCAGAATTAAATACCCGCATTGAAAATTGAAAGTAAAGAAGAAAGTACATACAGCTTACACTATTAAACTTTAAAAAGTTGCATGGCATGGTGTAAAATGTAAAATATTCCGAGTGAGTGAGAGACATATTTGTATTCGTATTCGTATTTGTATTTACACATCACTTTACGTAAGTACACATGAATGCGGCCATTACAGTCATTACGCTTCGAGATGCAAATGTATGCATTCAAAATAATGTAACATCGTACATCGCACAAGTGTACAACAGAGGAGAAGACGTGTTTAAAAATATATCACTGTACAAAGTTAATATGAAGGGATAAATCTTGAGTTGAAAAATGTTAAAGTGTTAAGTGTTGCACAGTATAATGATACAAGATGCAAGATACAGAACGGAGAATAGAGAACATGCATAATGAGTGCAGTGCACAAACAACTAACAACCAACACTCTGATGAAAAATGTGGCCCTCCAACTTGGTTCTTCGTAAGTACTTTCAGCTACAAGTTACATGTTAAAAGTTACACACATTACACAAGGTTTTGAGACTTGAGACAAAAATAATAATAGTCATTATTATTAGCATCATGAATCCATCTACTTCCAAGTTTCAACTTGTACGCCAGAAAAAAAACAACAACTCTCTATGCACTCTATTTAAATTCTCAAGGGAGGTGTGAATGTGTGACGTGTGGCAGTTTCACTGTGCAAACATGGAGAACATATCTCCAGTAAAATATAAACACACACATGCACATTATACATTACACCTCTTTTTCAACTTTCAAGACAAGATTCTAATGGATAAAACAGCGTCTAAACTTGTACGTTGTATGTCGATCTCTTTCTCCTCCTACTCATTTTAGCTTTTAAATTTTAGAAGACTGCTTCTTTATCTGCTATTTTCTTTACTTTGTGCACAAGCTTTGACATTGAAAATTGAAAATGCCGAAAGCACGGGTAATCTTGCTGTATTTTTTTAATATTGTAGAATACTCATAGCTTGTGATTTTAAATGCTTTAAACATGAATTTGATATTTGATACTACATAATAGAAAAAAAACTATTAGATGTTTTTTTTTGCATAATATTTGTAGTAAATTTGTACTCTGCACTGAATACTCTGTGAGTTGTAGAAAATAAAACTCACACTTGATATGACACGGGAACGAATTTACAAATATAACAAATACTATAAATAAGATAAAACATGAACACTAAAAAGTAGAATTTGTAAAAAGTTACGAACAAAACCTAAACGTGAAAGATATACATAATAATAATAATAATAGTGAAAAGAATAGTAATCATACCATTGCGCCACTCTTCATTGTCATCCCTGTCACTGGAGATGGTGACTCGCACGTCAGAGAAAACTCGAACACCTAGACGGAAATCCTCATAATCACGAGGAAGATTGCTCGTACCATTGATTTCAATTGTGGGTTTCTGTGAGGAGAAAAAAAATGGATGAGTAAATGGTAAACGCAGGCACGCACACAAAAGAAATGCTTTAGTAAGGAAAAGTAAAGACATAAAACCTTCACATCTAAAGCTTACTTTATGCTCATAGTCATATGTATCTACAAAACGCTTTCTATACGGACTGAGATATTCTACTGAATAGGCTTTTTTCAGTGAGAAATCTTGATAATCAAAAAACTATAAGGATAATATTAGTCCTTGACTTCGTTACAAACAAAATTTATTTATTCCATACATGAATTTTCATATTGCAAAAAACAAAAAAAGCATTTATACTTTGTATAACAATTTATAATACATCCAGCATTATTTTTAATAAAGATACGGGGTTCGTCCCGAAAAAGAATTTTTGTAAAGAATCAAGCTGAGAATATATCTCAGAGTCTAAAGAAAATATTCTGAGGAGTTCTAATTCTCATGATGTTAAAATGAGGAGTAAAATATGTAGTTCTTTACAGAAATAGTGGCAAAATACATATATGTATATGTTTTTGTTAATTTTACATTTTACATAAAAACAATTAGACAAAAAAACTGTATAATAATAATAATTGATTGATGTAGCCTGAAGAAGATAGTCAAAGACGCGGTGGAAAGCTTGTAATAAAGAAAATATTGTATGCCATTCATGCTCTGGATTTTTGCTCAAAAAGCTTTCTATTCTAGTTGCGTTTCTAGCTTTTTTAGTGCTAAGTATAATGTTACTGTTACATCTGTTGTACATCCAACTTTCTTTCTTTCTTTACCTGTGGTGGAAGAACCATTACGAAAGAATCCGAGGGAATTATCTTGATGGTTTTGCCAGACTCACAGCTGTTGTAGTTCCCCAACATCAGAATGGCAAGAAGAAGAAGAAGAAGACAACGACCAAGAAGAAGCCGAGGACGAGGACGATACAGAGAAAAAAACAGATACAAATAAACAAACAGTATAATACACAATACACAACAATCATAATCATGTACATTGTATATGTTTTATATAGTATTTTTATCGTCATTATATCTATACAATATCTACAATCTACAGTCTACACGCATGTACCATGTATTCTAGTTTTTTTCATATCATGTTCATTTTTTATCCTCTTTCTCTTCCTTTCTCTCACTACTTTTATCCTGGACACAAATGAAATAAAATTGATCGTTTATTGCTCGTAATATGTGTAATGTACAAGGTACAATACACAATACACAAAATAGAACACAAAACAACAATGCCTTAGCTTTTATCCATTATCTATTATCGAATGACCTATTAAAAAATAATAACAATAACAATAATAGAACAAGAAGTTTTAAAATCTCAGTTTTCTTTGATGTCTGTCGTCTATCTCTTTGGTGACAAATTCTAAAGTCTAACGTCTACAAAATTCATTAGCACTGTATAAATACTGTGAAAAAACTGACTGCTGTTATTGCTAGTGTTATTTAACAATAAATGAAACATGTATCTAAAATACATTACATCTAAAAGTTGTTCCCCAAAATGATGCCTCTTTTCATTTCAAGGTTAAGTTTGATGAAACCATTTACCTCTGATAAAACTCGGTCTTTAAACCTCAGTTGATAGTGAGTTGTAATCATGATCATGATTTTAATAGGATGACGTTAAACGTAATTCAAAATGGCTTCTTTTCTTCAGGTTTCATCACATCTTTACCGCCTATCTGTAGATTGTACATTGTACAATGTATTTGTGGAAAAACTACAAAAATTAATGGTGGTGAGTAGACAGTTTTTTTTTCATATCAAAGTATCTTTTTCCTTCACCGTGTACCGTGTCCTTGTAAATATAACGTAAATACTACATACATATCTTGAAAAAACATTTCCCGGTTTTGCGTCTTGCTTTTCCTGCTCACGGAGAGAGGAAAATAAGAAAACGGCTCCTTTGAGACATTTTATCTTGGATCTATGTACACTGTACACATGCATCTATATTCTCACGCGATTCTACAGATTCTCCAGATTCTACATGCTAGATTCCAGGTGACTCAACACTACACTACACGTCCATTTAAGCTTCAAATACATTTAGATGAATGTTCCTACAGATATTATATTATATTTTCCTCCTCTTTTACTATCACTATATACTATGTATTACATTTTTACTTGGTTTGGTACATTTTATTTTTTTATTTTTGCGCTCTTGCTACATAAAAATGAACAATGAACAGTGTACATTGCAGTTTCAATGCTCAAATCAAAATCAAAAGGGTATATAGTATTTTAAGAGATGTGAACCATAACCCCGACACAAGACACATTCTCCTGACTTTTCCGTTTTTCGTATTCCAGATTTTGTTGTTAGTCGGTGTACTGTAATTGTTGTCTACAACTATTGCAGGTACTAGACTCCGGTCAACGAATGTACGTAATTCATGTCTTGTGTTTTATTGCATTTACACGGGGTAACTCCAGTTCATCTCATGTTTGTTTGTTTGTGTCTAGAATCTACAGTCTACAGTCTAAGAGTCTAAGAATCTAAAGAACAGAAAAATATATCAACTTACATGACTTTTGTAGCCAAATGAAGATTTCTTCGGCCGGGAGTTGGGAATTCTCGAGAATTAATGTAGCCCACACGTCGAATCAAATTTTCAATGTCCGTTGTATTATCACCTTCCACCGTGATTTCTGTCATATCTAAATATACACATGAATTCAAATTTACACCATAAGTTCGTTACCGTTGGTAGTTTTCAAACTCACCTTTTTTTTGTTGATCTAATGTATAATGTCTAATGTACAATAAATCATGGTAAATGACACAGCTCTGTGACATGTGAGCACTCAGAATACAAAATGTTAAATTATAGAAGAAAAAAAGACATCCACAAGGTTTTTTTCCGTTTTTTCTGTTGAATGTAGAAAATAGAGAACCATGGAAGATATAACATGTAAACGTTCTTTATAAATCTCAAAAACTGGAAAACCGTATCGACTGATACTTTTCATATAAATAATAAAAATAGTAAAACATTTTGACATAAAACGCACCATTACAGATTGCAGATACTTTTTACATGAAAATAAAACAATGTGTGAAATTGAACAAGTTGGAATGAAAAAAAAATCACATTATTTGATTCCTTCACATTCTCTCCAATAAGTTTCAAAGGGATACGGCTCAAAAACTAATAAAATCTCCAATATCCACCACCCAAGATCCAAAATGGTCAATATAGTCAATAACACATACATTTTTCACATTTTTGTTCTTTTTTCTACATCTAAATTGAGGAGAAAATCAGGGGAAAAAACCTTATGTACTTTTGGAGTAAAATGGCTAAAGATTTTTCATCAACACATTTGACATTGAAAATTGAAAACTTACCAGTATTGGTCATCAATTGCATTCCTGGTTCTACTACTTCCATTCCAGGGACTTCGAGACTTTCCTTGCATTTGTGAAGACAACTGAGAACTTGAGGATCTAAAACAATTATAAAACAAATCATTGTTATTTTTTTACTATGATCATGATTACATACAATTTATACGATACTTTGACGATTGATGTTCGATATACTAATTACAAAAAGAAACGTGTAAGCTTTTACTTTTATCAAACATCGTTATTATTATTATTATTATAGGCTCATTTATTAAAAAAAGCTCTTAAATTAAGAATGATAACTGATAATAATAATAATAAAAGGTTTATTTTCATATTCCTTCACCTTCAACTTTGCCGACAAGGAGAGAAAGTCCAGCCAAATAACCACGGAAATGATGTTTGAATTTATTTTCAGATCCCTGCCAACAGGCTCCAATGCTCAAAGATGTATTTATTCCTTTAGCTGGGTGTAGTGGCCAATCATCAATCACCTCCAAATTGTTTTTATCCTGTTTCAACGCCTGACCATCAATGTACAGCTGGACTTCAGGGAATTGAACAGACACTGCATAATGATGCCATTCTCCATCACACACCTATACCAAAAACAATACAAGGAAACCAAAAATTGTTAGACATTTATATAATGCATAGTGTACATTGTACATATAAATACAATATGATGAATACCCAATATATACACCATACATGTACAATATCAATATTTTTCATCCTCATTCCTTCAGTTTCCATCTCATTCGTAGATATCTACAATCTACAATCTCACATGTACAATGTGAAGGAACAACGTGAACTTTCTCTTGAGAAATACCTTTCACCTTTCACCATTCATTCATTTTCATTTACGTTTTACATTTTCCACGTGGCCTCCATTTCAGGATCAAAACAAAACAGAACACGAAGCAGCAAACAGCACAAGACACAAGTCGAGCATGTGAAATGTGAATTGTGAAAATTAAACTCCCAAACCCCAAACCACAAACGAGAAGCCAAGAACCAAAATAAATAAATAAATAACTTGAAAGTTCTCACAGTTGGAAATCCATATTTTATCATTCAGATAAGTAAAAATAGTACTGTGTTCTGGTTTGTGGTATTTAAAAAGCATAAAAAATTTTTCATTTTGCAGGTTCAGTCGTGTTTTTTTTCAATTTTTTAACAGTGACCTTTAAATATCTTATATCTTGCACGTGGAAAATGTAAAGGAAGTATAGATCATAAATCATGAGCCATAGTAATAATTATTGATGATCCTTCTTCTTTGAATAAATACAAAAAACCAGTACTAAATATTTTTTCTTTCTAACATTAAAAAAGAAGTATAAATTAATATTTGACCTTGTTACAGTTTTTAATGATTGTTGTGAAAGATAATTATGTGATAATAAACGCTATTTTTCCTAAATTTTACTTTTAAAGTAATTTTAAGTAGAACCACAGAAAACAAAAAGTTTAACTAATATACAGAATGAACTTGACTTTACATGCGAAATTTCTTTGGTCTTCCATAATATATAGTATAGTTTTCCTTCACGTCATTATGTAAAAAGATTGGATCTAGTTGTAAACTATGAAGCTATGAATAGACATTGGACATGCAATGTACAATCTACGATCTAAAATCCACAATCTACAATCCACAATCTAGAATCTACAGTGTACATCAAATTCAAAGGAAGCATTAAAATAAGAGAAAGGAAACATGAAAGCTTTTTTCCATTTCTCCAGCCCATCCTTTCATTGTGAGAAGGCAAACAAACTACCAACTACTATGTGTGTACAGTGTACAATGTACAATTTCATGGACAGGATTTGTGATGACGCAATAACGGAATAGATTCTTCTCTTCATTTATCTTTCTCTCTCCCTTTCTTTTCTGTTTTCTCATCATATTACCCATTTGGAATGGAAATGCATCTTTAGAAGTCCTCTTTGGAGTAACCTTCAATTTTCCTCATGCCTAGACCTGGATCTAGGGTCTACCTACTAAAACAACCTACTCACTAATACACACACAGATATGGCAAAAATGATCAAAGACAAAATCCTAGTCCACATTGTACATTGCAGAGCCTAGAACCATACTCATTTGTACCTGGGAGTGTGTCAACTTATTTCTAAAATTTATGCAGAAAACGTACTATAAATAAATCTCAAACTCTTGATCACCAATCCAATTTGATTTATTCCTCAGCCTGTGTTCATTCTCTATCCTTCATGCTCAAAAGACGGAATATGGAATACGGAATACAAAAGACGGCAAATAATTAAGCTCAAACGAAATTCATCTGACCGTTTCTTGTTCATTGTTCATCAATCTCTGTTTTTAAAAAGAAAAGGGTTTTGGATTTTGCTAAAATTAGGATGCCCTTCAACTAATACATGTGTAAATATACGTATATATGATGTAGTATAGGTAATAAAACTTTGTCTTCTTTGACCTTTGTCGCTGGCAACAGTTTATATGTATCTGTAGATATACCGCAGAATTTATTTCTATTTAAGTCTTTATGTGTGATACATCATTCATCATTCATCATTTGTGGTGGTTGATTCTTGATTCTTGATACCCTCTCATTTTTTTACAAAAGAGTAAATAATAATATGTTCCATAATGATAATGACTAACAGTGAATAGTGAAAGCTTGGGCTAAAAAAATATTGATAAAAATTCATGCAACATGTTCTCATAAACAGTTTACCGTTCGTTTAATAAGCTTTAATAAGCTATAAAAATATAAAATAGAAAACAGAGCCTTGTATCTTGTGTCTATCTATACCATATATCATATATATCATATGCCATAATACTACGTCAATGTAGACAGAGGAGGAGAAAGCAACCTCAAACAGTTCTCATTTAAGGTGATCAGTTTTATTCCCCTTTTATACCATGTTTGACACAGACTTATTCCATAAAACTGGACACTGGACAATGAGGTTCTTGCATATGTATGTTTGTCTATGTACATTGTGCATAGTACATGTAGTTGATAGTCGAGGTGACGGTGAACTGCGACGAAGAAGCAGAGAACGGAGAAAGGACAAAGGCTTATTTATTTATGTCCATATGTATAGCGTGGAATTTCCTTATGCTTCTTTATCTCTCCCCGTAGACAAAGAACTATTAATACTGGAGTTGTAACTGATTCCTTAAGCCTTGGACAAGTACCTGCATCTGTATCTGAATCTGTAACCGTAAGCCTATATGCATGTATGTGGTCATAGACATAAAATTGTGTACCTTGTGTTTTTATAGTTCCTCATACATTTTTATATTGTCATGACCAATCCAATGAGCCACTGAACACTGAAAATTGACGGTTGACGACTACAAAACTTTCTCTCTATATACTATATACAAATATACTGTACGCTGTACACATGTCTGTGTAATCTGGATTAAATGATCACGCCTACGCCGCACAAAAGTAATACTATACAATGTGCAGCCTACCTACTATCTACTATCGGAAAAAACTAAAGAACCAGTTGAATGATATGTTTTATCTGTATTTCATGTACAATACACACAGAGATAAAAAGAGATAATCGGAAAAAAGTATCCCAACTTAACCACAAAGAGACATTAACCATTAGCCATATAAACATATAAACACATGTGTGTCTAACGTCTAACACATATCATAATGCATTATGCAGCACCATCTCTCATCTCCCATCTTTTGTCTCTTCCTACAGTACAATAGAGCTTTTTTAGTACAATACTGTGTAATAATAGTACTCGGTCTTTGTCTCTGATGAAGTAAAGAGAAAAGGAGCAGTACGTATGAGTGTTCCTCTATATCCATATTTGTATCATAGGCCATGTATCTCACAAGTTTTAGATACAGTTCCATTTCTATCTCTTGCTGATAAAAGTACCATAACCTTGTAAACTTTTCTTTTTTCCCGCATCGCACATGTACGATATACATAAATCGGTACATTTAAAAGCCCAAACGTATGTACAATCTACATCTACAATCACCAAGTATCTAGAATCTAGTGTAGTGATAATGAATAAAATGCCATCCTCCCTTTCTATAGTCACCGAGAACCGAGAACCGAGATCTGGCCGTATGTATTTATAGTGCATAATAATGTACAACTGTACAGAGTACAGTTGTGAAGGAGCACCACAGAAGTAGAGTGACAGGGAAACAAACAAGAGTTTCACGAGTGGAACAAACTTGATCAGAATCATGATGAGAAAACTATCTAGTTTTCCGGAAGCCCGGCCCTTTCTCTTTCTCTACTTGCATTTCTCTTCTCTCTGTCTCCTGTCTCCTTTTCCCTGTTTCTCTCGCTATTCGATCTTCGATTGTAGAATCTAAAGGGATACAATCTATAGATTTTAGATTCTAGCTCACAATCTGAATCGGAGAGTTGCAACTCTAGATCAGACGATTGAAACAGAACATAGACATTAGACATGCTGATAAAGTATAAAGTAATGTGTATGCACTTGTAAGTATGTGCATTGATCATATCATATGTCAGACACTTGACACTTGTAGATACTCAGACAATGGAGATGCACGTATAAGATACCAAGATTTATCAAGTGTTGATGAGCAACACTTGATTTTATAACTAGGAGTAAAGAGGTACGCGGTATGCACAATATACAATGTGCCTGTTACAAATTTACAGTTGACAAGTTATAAAATCTTGGTCATGATAATCAATAATTCCAAGTACGAATGAATGTAAAATGTGTAATTTACTACACTTTAAGTAATACCACAAATACCTTCTCTATAAATTCCTGATTCCTGATCTTTACTTCTTTATTAATTTTTACTTGATTTACCACCTACAAAAGTATAAGTTAAATCAGTATAAGAATAGGAAAGAATAGTATAGTATAGTAGATAGTGTGCTCAAGTGAAAGTGCACATATTGAATAAATAAACGTGCTTTCAATTCTAGATCCTACCACAAATCCAAGATTGAGATCGAGATCAAGACGAAGAGTGTTTGAGCTAGAGAAAGATAGGAAAAGCAGCGAGATCACAGGACAAGGACAAAACAAGTATTTGATTGAAGAATGGTGAACAGTTGGGAAAGAAGAGAAGAGAAAAATTCTTGTCCACAACACAAGTACAAGGGGCAAACTGGATTAAGTTTAGAGTGTAAAAGATCGAATGCAGAAAGATCTCTCTCTCTCTCTCTCTGTTTTGATGTACCGTACTTTTGCACACAAGTATAACTAAATTCCACGTAGTTTGTGCGTCCTCTATATTTTGTACTTGCATTGGTATTTGGTATTCTGAGTTGAGCTCGGAATCGGGATAGGAATCTCCTGTTCTTGTCAAACTAAATACAGACCCGTACATCTTTTGAATCTCGAGTATTGAGCATAAGATTCAGCACAATATACAATACATACAGATGTACCGATAGTAGAACACCTACACTGTTGACAACATCAGACTACTTGAATCCTGATCATGGTCGACATATGGGAAAACGGGAAAACTCGGTCTCTGCGAGGCTCTCACAGCACCACTCTTTCACTCACAAGTCAAGTCATTGCAGTCAGTGTTGAGGATTGAGGATTGAATTTCTTTTGATTCATCCTGTATTTCGTTGTTGTCGTCGTTGTGGCTCGTGGGTTCATCCAAGCAGGTGGATTCCATTGAGCCTTTGCACTAATAACGGAATTCTCAAACCCTTGATATACAATTTACAATGTGTATCTGGATTCTGTGGATACCTACTATCTACTAATAGCTCGAGTTGTTCCATACTCTGTACTTTATGCGACACAGGGATAATTCAATTCAATTCATTTCAATTCAATTCCCTCCTCTAATTTCTCATTTCATTATACATTTCATTCACACATTCAATTCATCATGTATTTCCCTCATATCACCTCTCTATCTTCTATCTATCTCTCGGCTCTCTATACATCATGCTTCTTATTTATCCCTTATTTCAGCTTCAAAGTTGCAGAAAAATCCAAAAAAGTAATATAAATAAATTTACCATTTTATTCAGCGTCATTTTGAAATTTACCATTTTCTACTTTCTACTTCCCACATATTTTTCAATCTTTTAATCTTTTTATTATCTCCTTCCCCCAACTTTTATAGATAATTTCCCTTGTTCGTTAATCAAGTTGAAAAAATTATCAAATAATTTGACTGTAACTGAACAGAGCTTTTCATTTAAAAAATTGCTACACACTACTCACAAAATTATGAACCAAGTGACTCAATAAACTCTCGTCAGCATTCCTCCTTCATACACAAAATACAAATACAAATGTTCTACGTTTCTCAATTTTCAACTCTCCATTTAAAATTTACAATTGAAATTCCCGTTGACTAGAAGCTAGAAAGTTGAAACTGTACAAAATGGAGGATAAATGGTATGAACCTCATCACAGATTATTTGCAAGTATGTTGTTTGGATCAATGTAAAACAAAAACGTGTAAATTGGATGAAAATGGAATAAGTTTTATAAATACAAATACAACTACAGTATTTACATTTACAGACAAAATACAAACAGTTCAACCTTGGTTTTAAATTTGATTTCCATTTCAATTTTAGTTTTGTTTTGTTGTGCTTTGGAGGTGCATACTGTGTAAATTGTAAAGTAAAAATAGAAGCATGGCTGGTTTCTGGTTAAAATGTAGACTGTAGACAAATCTATCTATTCTAGGTTTTGAGCTGTGAGTGAACGATCAAGGAAACCAGCCACTTCCTTGTTACCACTTGAAATAGCTGATCGTAACAATTAACTATACTGTATAGTGTATACAGGAGGAAGGAAAGTGGAAAAAGAAGGAGCTTCTGCTCCAACAATTTTACCATTTAAAAACAATCCTAAAGGAAAGAGAGAATGAACAGTGAACAGGGGAACATCCAACCAAACCAAACCAAACCAATCCAGTACAATTCTATTCTATTTTATTCTGTTTCATTCCATTCCATTCGAATCGAATCCAATTCAGCTGAATGTGATGCTACGCAGCATAATGAAATGCTCTCAACTTTTGCTTTACTCACTTCCGTTTCCTTGTCTCATCTCATCTCGTCTAGTTTCGTCTAGTTTTGTCTAGTTTGGAACACATCTAAAGTATGCGAATACATTTTGTATTGTATGCACAGTATACAATATACATTATTTGAATACTCTTGACAAAGTATCGAGTATCGAGAATCGAGATGTATGTAGAATGTAGACTGTAGATTTTATAGATAGATCTGGATATCTGGGTATCTGGAATGAAGACTTTAGACTTTACACAAAATAACATAATACTATTACGCGTGCTGGAACTGTATCTACAGTTGGATTAAAAATCGATTTCCTCTTGTCACACAGCAACCAGCAAGCAGAAAGCAGCAAGCACTCACTATAAAATCCACACTCTACAAAAGAATAGGAGAAATAATTCGGATTCGGATTCGGTTTCGTTAAGGCGGCAGAGTGAAGAATAGAACAGAATAGAATAGAAAAGAACAGTTAAGACCTGAAAAGAACTTGTACGTTGTACAATCTACAATCTACAATGTACACGGAATGTAGAATAATGGGAAAAGCTCGTTTTTTCTTCTTTTTGGATTTCGGATTCCGGATTTTGGTTTGAAAAGTTAATCCTTTTTTTTCTATTCCTTATTATTATTGAACATGAATTGCATAGCTAAACCCTTTTTCTTTATACTGTACAATAAAGGAGAAAAATAAATGGAGAATTGTTAATATTTAAAATTTTCATACAATGTAGAGTGTAGCCTTAGCGTAGTATTGTATTTTATTGTACATTGTATTATACATTCTAAATTTGTACGTTGGGCTTGAGATCAAGATTGAGATCGAGTTTTGTACATCTACCACACTTGTGCAAAAAAACTGTATGGTGTATGGAGTATGGAGAATAATCATCATAAGAAAGAAATAGTAATAATAATAATAGTAATGTTCATCTGCAAAAATTGAAGGAACACGAGAAACGTTTTTCCGGCTTGCCTATTTTCTATTCTTATACAATAAAAAGAATAAAAAGTGTACAGTATAGAAATATATTTATGTACAATGTAAATATACTGTGGAGCGTATAACACATTTATCCTACTAGTATTAAGAATAATATAATATAAAGTATTTTCTGGATACTTTTTTCTTGAAACTGAAAAACTACTTTTCTACCAACTTTTCATGCCTTCCTCTTGTTGCTCAGAATTGAGAATGTTCAGAATTCAGACTCCTCAGAGTTTTCATTTATATTCCATGTGAAATTCGGTTGTTATAATTCATCTTCCATCTTATGTTTCGTCTCTTGATATACGAATTTGAATAATAGAGATTCAAATAAAGTTATATACATTGACAAAGAAAGAGAGACACGAGTTAAGCAAACTGGAGAAATGGAGAAACGGAGAAAGACACTCTTATTCCAGGCCTTTATTTTGAAACGTGTTCATGCCAGCCGTCACGCACGTTTACAAATTCTCTTCTCCCTATTCCAAATGAACACGTTCAACATCCACAGTCCACAGCACACAGTTCACAGACCGTGGGAAGTTCATGTATAAATATGAATAGATACATGTCCAGAAAATGCACAATAGAACTCCTGCACTGCACATACTTACATTGTACATTGTACAATGTAAGTATATAGTATAAAGGTATAGCAATCCTGAACAGATGTTAGTCACAAAAACGGAGAATACTAGAAATTTTCTTATTTCTCGTCACGTTATTGTACTTTCTCTTTCTCTTGTAGCAAAATAGAAAACCTGCACATTGTACATACATATCTGCACATGTATGTACAATGTACAATGCACATGAGTAATAAAATAATAATGATATTAAAGCATAGTTCAATTTCTATAAAAAATAAAATGAGAAAAATACGAAATACAAATGAAACTCTCCTGTCTTCAAGATTCTTTTACAAACTACAATAATAATTTTCAACAGAGGATCCCTTTTTGCAAACAGTTGTATGATGAAAACTATTTCCAATTTTCAATTAAAAAGAATGAATGAAATGAAATTTTCACATTACAAGAATCTCCTTCTTGTTCGCTAGGACTTTGGAAGCTTTAGAAATAAAAAACCCAGTAGAATCTGATTTTTTCTGAAGGAATGAAGTATGAAGTATGAAATATCTTTAAGAATTGTACCATACATAAAAAAGAAACAAAATAGTTAGGATTTAGAACGTGACGTACCTGTGGAATCTTCCATCTCCATTCGGCGGGTCGGAAAGTATTCAAATCTCCATCAGCATGTTCACGTCTCAACAGGAGGATGAGTCGGCAATTTCGTACGAACAGGGCAAAATGATGACGGTTCATTTCTAAAATCACGGAAGAAAAGTACATCAGTATTAATATTATTATTATTTTTATTATTTAAACTTGGAAATATTATGTTGTTTTGGTTTGTTTTCTTGCCATTTGAAATCATCACTTTTTGTTCTATTCATAACATATCTACATGACAAATGATAAAAGTAGCGTCGTGACTTGTGCGATTGTAATTAGTCACGTACACTGCACTGAGCACTGAGCTCGTTTATTTTTTTTACTTGTACTGGTGAAAGTCTAAAAGTTATTTAAAAGTTTACAGGGAACAGAGCACTCCCCCATTTACATGACATTACAACTTACAACGAAAATACAGAATACAGATGCATCCATTATTTTCTTTATCATACATTGTATTTTTTTCTTGAGGAAAATGAGAAAACACATCTATACGCTCGTTAAAAATAAAATAATAGAGGATTCAAAAATTTTAGAATTTTTATTTCCCTCCAGAGTCAAGACTCTAGATTCTAGATTCTAGAATCTAGACTTTAGGCTCTAAACTCTAAATAGTAAGAAAATTGTGGAGAAAGAGAAACAGAGACAAGAGAGAATGTTGATGTTTTGCCTTTTCCTTGTAAAAAGCTAGGAATTTTTCTTTCTTCCCATTCTAACATTCCCTCTTAATTCTAAAATGTAAACTTTTACCTAATGAGCTTGATATGAACAAGAGAATAAAAGAAGAAAAAGAATACAAAAGACATAATAATAAGCATGGACTCTATTTACTATTTACTATTCATACAGTTATATAATATTATATGTAAGATGTAGTTTTCCTCTGGCTTTCTCCATCTCTCCATTATGCATCCAGCATCCACAGAACAACAAAATGCCATAAAATCATGTAGGAACAAAACACACACACATTCAGAGGAATCTAATTTTCTTCACTCTTTTCCAAGGTCTACAGATACATTCTACAGTGAAACAAGCTCCATGCTCCATGTTCTGCCTTGATTCAGTCATACAACTTTCTCTTTGATCCTCCACTGTATACTGTGCATTTATAGAAGTATTATGTATTTTCTGACTTTCGTGTGTAGATAATACTAGAACAATGTCACTGAAATTCTGTAGTAGGACCAAAACCAACAAAACACACAAACACATGTCACATGATGAAAATCATGTACAAAAATCCAGAATTCAGAATCCAGTTGTGTCATAGAAAGCTGTACCTCCATTTTAAATTTTACATTGTACACTGTACAAAAAAATAGAACCTCAATCTTGAAAATTCAAAAGAAGGATTGTCCTCAAGCCTGAGTGCATGTTTATATGTAATATGTAAACATGCTCCAGAGTCAAGAGTCTAAAGTTTAGAGTCTTATGGGGACCAAAAGTGATGCATATTTAATGGATTTTATGCACTTAGTTTCTCCATAAATTGGATGTTGATGTTGATGCTGCATCTGGAATCTGGAATCTAGAAGCCAGGATCTAAGAAGTTGAATGTTGAAGGAAAGTCAAGTAACTTGTCTGTTTTTGGTATTTCTTTGACTGAGCCAATGTGTCTCTTTTCTCCCTTTTCAACATGGAAACATGAAATAAATAAGACATGTTCAGTGTGCAGTTCCTTGATTTAAAAAATGGGGGAGTAGTGAAAACAAGACATGTTGGATCTTAGATCTTTGGTAAATTGGATGTATACTTTATACTGTGTTCTGTACAAGGAATCTTGGAATCTGAATCTGAATCCATAAACACAAAACATTCACAAAACACAATGTACAATGTACAAATAATACTTGTGTAGACAGTAGAAAGTGGAATCTAAATTCTGTACCTTTTACCTATTTTCCCATTTCCCATTTCCATTTTCTATCCTATTGTTATTATAGCTCAAAATTACAATTACAATGTTCCTTCCTCTTTTGTATTCATTCCCTTGCTCGATTCCTCCCCGCTTTCTCTTTCTCTAAATTTCCGGCGACAGAGAGCGGAGCCGAAAGAAAGAGGTATTAAAGAGAAGGAATGTTCACCAAAGTACAAAATACATTTGCAATTATTTCTCCACTGTGTATACAAAATACGGTCATTAAATGAATACCCAAAATGTAAAATGAGCTTATACATGTATCTATTCTACTTTAGCATATTTAGAAAGAGAATTGTATAGACAATAGAAACACATGTAAATGCAATATGTACGGTATACGGCGTATTTATACACATTGTACATGAAATAAATAAAATGACGGCAGATCTAGTGTCTTGTTAGTTAGTTTCAAGAAATATTACACTGTTCTATTGTACTGTGTATTATATTATACAATATTATGTAGGTGAATGTAAAACTAGACAATATAGAGATACATGTTAATATTTTAATTCGTACATCATTCCTCCGCCTTTTCTAATCTCCTAATGGCCCTCCAAGTCTTCCAAAGTCTCAAGGTTTTGTCTACAGTCTAGAATCTAGATTCTAGATAATATACGAGTAATAAGCATACCAAACTCTCTCCACTTTCTCCTTGTAGTTTTCCTTTCCCTTTCTTCTTCTTGGTTACTGGGACAGAAAATACTGCTTAATATAGATACACGAGAATTCTATAGTATACTTTAGGAACATTTCTCCATTTTCCATTTTCCATGCCTCATTCTCAGTTCTCAGTACAAGTACATCTGTAAAAGAAAGAGCGTTGGAGGGAAATTTATGTGGATTGTGCATGCAAACAGTATAAAGTACACAGCATACAGCACAATGACTTACTACTGTCGACTGAATGTGAGAAATGTGGATGTGGAGTGCCTACTCTTTACTCTTACTCTTACTCAAGAAATAATTCAGATGAAAAGCCTGAAGAAATGTTAAGATGCATTTTTTTGGAATTCTTCATCTTCATTTGAGTTTGAGTTTGAATTTCATTTGTTCCTTTTGTGGTTTAAGTATTTGTTGATCTTGGTTACTTGTGTGTACGTGCATAAATATGCACTCTCTTTCTTTGAATGTTTTACCTTGATTAAAATATTTCTAGGTAGAAAAATAAGTTTGTATTTTCATCTCCTTTTCAACCTTTAAGATTATACCTTCTACATTCTACAGTCTTTAGTCTACAGTCTACAATTTGGAAAAGTTTCACTTGATGTTTTTCAAAGTCTATTCTTCAAGTGATTAATTATTTTATAAACCAGAATTTCCAAATTCAAAAGTTTCTGTAGTCTTTGAAAATTCTAGGAATATTCTTCTTCTAAAACGTTTACTTGTAAATAAGTTGATTTTCACTTTCCACCCATTTCAATTACCCATTTCTAATGCAAGGCTTTTCAAAAGTGGAAACTATATTTAAAATCTGAAGTTCTTTGGAGTAAATCAACATGTATTTTGATTTACTTATGAGGGGGATTCTTATGAAATAAAACAGTTTCTACAAGTACTCCAAGTTCATTTGATAGTCCAATGACTAGCATTGGATATGAAGAGGAACATTATACAAATATATTATACATTCTGCATTCTGCAGCAACACAAGTATCTTTGTCTGAGTAGTAAATGAGCATTCATTGGAATTAAGTAAACATGAAAAGAATCTATAGGCTTGTTATTACATTTGTATGTACACTCAGAATTCAGAATTCGGAATAAAAACCACTCCAAAGGAAAAAATTAGAACAAGTGTACACTCTTTACTATTTACTGTACACTTTACACTGTGCACACATTATAAAAAGAAGGAAGAGACGAAAAAAAGAGCAAAGAGCCTGAAACGCCACATTTCTATTTCTATTTACACTGAGAATTGAAAAAGACATAGTAGGAATACAACTTTCTCGTTCATGAAGATGTAAAATAAAAGATGTCTAATTTATAAAAAAAGACACATGATTAGTAAATATCATAATTATTTACTATGTATCTTTATTCTATATTCTATACATGAGAGAGACGAAGAACATGGAAAAGTTTCATTTGATCCTATCCACGTTCTATGTTTTCCAAAGTTGAGCCTTGAGCATTGAAAATTGAGCATGGAGTTTTGAGCCTAAAGTAAATGTAACTAAGAGGAGCTGAAAAAAAGTACAGGGATGGAGAAAAAAAGAAATGACGAGATGGAAAATACATCTAGCCTAGTCTTTGCACTGAATACAGTCAAGTGGATGACGAGAGAAGGAGAAAGTGGAGGAAAATCTTCCATTGCTCTTTCCAAGAGGATTTTTGCTTCTCTCAAGATTTAAGATGTATACTTGACTGTAGTAAAATGTTGAGTTTATTCCTAGCTGATGGTTCGGTTCGGCTTGGCTTGGCTTGGCTGAGCTTGGCTCAACTTGAAAAGTGAAAGAGTAAAGGAGTAACGAGTAACGAGTAACGGCAAGGAAAAGGTTTGTGGATGGAATGGAATGGCATAGAATGGATTGGTAGAGGTAGAAAAAGAAAAAGAAAAAGGGGACCGATTTGTGCTATCGTAGATTCATTTCATTCGATTCGTTTCCTTTCATTTGATTATCTAGTTTAGAGTCTAGTAGGCTAGAGTCTAGAGTCTAGTTGAATGTGGAATTTCCTACTTTGGAAACTCCTTCATTCCTTTTCAACTTAGTCAGCTTAACTTACTTAGCCTACTAATTTGTCAGATCAAAATTGGGAGAGAAAGAGACGACTTGTCTACTGTCTACCTTCATAGTCTTCAGTCTTTTTCATGTGTATGGATAATGCGTATATCTATCTTCTATCTACATCCTCGGACTAATCGTTAATCCTAAACGTAACTCCTGTTACACCTTTTTCATCTAGATACATTATATAAAATATCCTATATATTTACAACACTGCACTAAACTCAAAAAACTATCGAATGAATGTATAAATATAATTATATATTTTTGCCAATAAGGCGGAATCTCACTGTACACTGTACACTGTACAATGTAGTTACTTACATAATTATTCGGATTCGGATTCACTTTCACTTTTAGTTTTAGTTTTAGATCCCACATGAAAAATCGATGCGGAAATTCGATTTTTATACAGGATAAATACTTGAATCCGTCAACTATGCCAAAAAGTGTATGGTGTATGAATACTTACTATGACTGAACATATACTCATACCTGCCGTAGATTGTAGATATTTGATCCTACTCTCTAATCTTTTTTCCCCTGTCATTTTACTGATTCTCCACTTTGACTGTATAATATATAGTATACAGTATACAGTGTACGTCAATTTCATTTTCATCTTCATTTCACCTGATTTCCATCAATATTTATCATTTGGGATCCAAGAGTTAAAATTTTCATATGCATATCATGCTTTTATCCATTATTTTACACCAGCCTCACATATCACATATCCTAAATCTAAGGTGGATCATTAACTTGCACTAAAATCTAAAATTGTATTCGCCCTCATTCCAATTTGAATTACCATGAATCCATCTAACTTTCTGTCTTTCTGTCTTTCATTCAGTCATTCAGTCATTCTTTCACTATTGCTTCTACCACCCATCAATTATACCCACTAGACAATGAGTCTTTAGTAGTTCGACTTTAGACTTTAGACTCAAAACGGGGAAACTCATTAATTCCAGCTTGAATTGGAATGGCAAACCATGGCTGAAATCTGAAATATGAATATGTGCAATTCATCATCATCATCATTCATTCATTCTTCTAATTCTAAAAAATTCCTATCCTTTCCTTTGATTATCCCAAAATCCAAAATTTCTCACATGTCATGGGTATAAATTGTAAATTGGTGGCATTTGAATGTCATCATTATTTCAAAATTTGCTCTGTCCTTGGTTTGGCTTTTCCACATGACAAAGGTATGATTGCCAATGGAGGAGAGACAAAAACAAGGAAAGTAGTGAAAGAAGACTTTATAATTTTAGCTCAAAGTACTAGAAAGAGAAAATGAAAAGGAGGGGAAATTCATCTAAAACTTGTAAAATATTATGGGACCAAAATACATGCATATTTACACATGTGTAATATCCATAATACAGTGAACTAAATCCGAGTTGCTCTTTGACATTTAAAGTTTTGTCTCTTATCTACTGCTTATAAACTCTAAACTCTAAACTCAAGACTCAAGGTAAATCAAACCACTTTCTCTTTACGAACTGACTAATGATATTAATGCACTGTCCATGTACATTGGAATTGCATACGGATTTAAAGGAATCTCATTCGACGAAAAAAATTAAAATGAGAGAAAAACTGGTAAAAGTTGATTTAGATATCTTAAGACTCTAAGGAGAAAACAATGATAAAATGAAATTTAAATGCATAAATATTAAGCATTCATAATTTTTAGCTGTAGTTTCGGTTTTTATGACGATGAGTGCTCAATGTTCCAGTATATGTAAACAAACCAATAGCAACGGATAACGGATAAATTCAAAAGTTTCAAAAGTTGTCAAGGATTAAAATCAATAAAAAAAAACAAACTTACTGTGATCATCAGCATTGCAGACAATGTGTTCCTTGGTGTGTCTGTCGAGTTCTGGGTGAGCACTGTGTTTCATCCAAGTGGCAATTGTAAAGTTCTCTCCGGGATTATGACTCACGAGTGCATCTGGAACGACAACGGCGGTGCTGGAACCATCAAATTCAAACATGGGATCCGATTCGTGACCTTCATCAGTTGGAAGGGACTTGGTCCATTCTGCTCCGAGTCCTGGAGTTGGGAGCAGATCAATGCTCTCCGAACTTGCACCTATTCAAACCCAACAAA
The DNA here is from genome assembly GCA_019776565.1 of Sminthurinus signatus. Lineage (NCBI taxonomy): Eukaryota > Metazoa > Arthropoda > Collembola > Symphypleona > Katiannidae > Sminthurinus > Sminthurinus signatus. The sequence continues at coordinate 42,786 of JABASP010000004.1, read as the reverse complement.
AACAAATAACACACATCAGGTCGTTGGTATTTACTATTTACATTGTACGTTTTATAGCCCATAATTCAAATTGCATCGACAATCGACATGTTCCTTTTCATGTTCATTTTCATGTTTTTCTACGTTTTTCTCTTTGTTGACCTTGTAATTTTTCATTGTGCACCGACATCCAACATAATTTCTTCAGTAAAACTTTACATCAGTTTCCGTATCACTACAACTAAAAGTACCCGTATGTTTGCATAAAATTACGGAACTCTGTTCTCCGTTCTCTGTTCTTTTGTATTAGTACGCAGTATCATGTAATTTACACAAGTACATTTCAAAAGAGTAAATAGTAAATTCTACTACTAGTAATTGGAACAAAAAGCTTAAACTGTTAAACAAATGAAATAAAAATGAACACATGAATTTGTAATTCATTTGTAGTTTTTCTAAAGAGATCTCTTCCGTATTAAACTCATCTTTGTACTTACTAACAACTAAGAACATGAGTATTTTGTATGGTTATAGCTTATAGTTATAGTTTATAGTTTGTTTGAATTACCGCATAATTTCCGTTGGGAATGGACTCCATAAGTATCTCTGTCGCAACCTTTCCCAATGTGGGCTGTGGATAACTGCAATTTTGTCTCAATGGTGTTGATGGCACAGGGAACGTCACAAAGTTCGAGAGAAGCCTCAGGGAACAGTTCCTGTCTTGATGATCCAGGGGCATAGTCAATCCTCTCTGGAATTCCTGTCAACAAAAAAATCAATCAATACATTAGACATTTTATTCCTGTAAATCAAATACAATACAATACAATACAACAGAACAGAACAGAATATATCTGTATGCCATTTTCTATCTACTTCAACACAGTACAATATCTTCCCAATCCTCAATTCTCCATTCTCCATGCTCCATGCTCAACTTTCGACTTTGGATAATCAATACGAAAGAGGGACACAGTAAAACATTCTATATTCTGTAGTCTTTATGATAACTGCCAACTTTCAGTAGAATCATAATAGTTGTCAATAGTCACTTGTCACTTGTGGATAGTAATTACACTTTACCCTGATTTGCTCATTTCCTTCATCTCCTTTCTCCTGCTCCGAGGAATATGACAAATGACAAATGACATATGACAGGAAATGAAAGCAAAGTACTAAATGGAAAATGACCATGAAGAGTTCATTCAATTTTATTCACCACTCTCTCACTTTCCTATATAATTTCACATTCACAGCAGCTATAGCATTAGCATTTAGAATGTAAAACAAATAAAAAGGTAGTCTTTTTATTCTATTTAGTGTCCACTGAATTACCTACACAGATGTATGAGTTGACCTTTACAGTTCATTTATTCATTTATTGAACTTCCCTCGAGTCTCGAGGCTCCAGAAAAGAACCATTTACAATTTACTCATCTGCACGTTTTTTACTTTACTACATAAGACATAAGTTATTGCCGCTTTCCCTCATGTTTGCCACTATATTAATTGTGAATTATTTACTCATATTCTACTTTGTTTCCTGGAATTTTCTCCTCCTTGCCAATAACGGGTGTGATGGAAAATGGAAATCAGTCATAGTTGAGAAAATACAAGAATATTTTAATGATTACTTTTCCACTCCGTATCCGTATTTTCCATTTCACTGAAATTCTTAAGGTCAAATGATATTGAGTATTGAGTTGCATAAAGAAACCAGGACAAGACAAAATAAAGTACAAAGTACATAGTACATGGATTCTTGTCTATTGCAGTTTCATCCTCATGTTTTGTAAGTTACGTATTTTCTCTCAACTCTCAACATGCCAGGATTTCAAGGCAACCGTATGATATAATATAATACATAATATACCAGAAGAGAGGAGGACGAGGAAGAACAAGGTTTTTGTACCATATTAATTGTATGACATTGCCTTGCACAGGGTGTGACTGGACCAGATGAAAAGATGTAAGTACAATACACAAGGAGGAAAATGAGAGCTTTCAACCACCGTCAAGACTTGAGGAGTAAAATTGAAAAAACAGTTGTAGTTAAATGGAAAAAGTGGGCGTTTGTTTATATACGTTCCATAGGTATAAATGAGTGTACAGTGGTACAGGTTGAAAATGATTGGGATTGGGAAAATGGACAGCTACGGTATGAGGCATAAGATGGAAGTGAAATGCACCGCACCGACATCCACATCAACATCAACACAGAGAATAAAAGGATGAAAAAGTCATTTACACGAAATGAAAAAAGAGAGAAAAGCGGTTAGATCGAGTAGGTTGTAGGTTGTTCACTGTTCCCTGTGAAAAATAGGCCATTCCTTGACACTGTCAATATTTCTTTGTCAGGTTCAACTGTTCTTGTGTACTTTCTCTCTCTCTCTCTTTCTCTCTTTCTTTATTTTTATTGCATCTTGACAGCCACGTGAAACGCATCGCTCATTCATTTTATTGCTCAACATTACTGAACAATCCTCATTGTTTCTATAATGTAATGTTTGTTTTGTTTCATAAAAAAACAAAACAAACACAAAAACCACGACCAGTTCAAAATGTATACAACTCGGATTTGAATTTCAAATTATTATAAGTATAACTTATAAACTTTTCCAAAGTTTCCAAGGTATTTGATATCTAATAATTCAAAATTAATAAAGCCATCAGAATAGCAATCATAATTAGATGTCTCAGTAAGAAATAGGTAGGAAAAGTGAAAAAAGGATAAAAGTGTATAATACAATTGGTTTTCTTTTGTTGTACTCTTTATTCTTTATGTGTATAAAATTCAAACAAGTTTTTTCGTCATATCTTTTTATTTGTGGGAAAAAACCAATAAAGAAAAGACGCGTCAGTCAGACTCTGTCAAGTCCCAAGAGGAATAAATATTTTACAACTTTCTCTTTCCATCTTTCTCTCTCTTTCTCTTCAACTCTTTTCTTTCGTCTTTCGGCTTTTGACTTTCCTCCTTTTACCTCACACACATCGTTCATGTCGACTTGACAACAGTCACACACACAAACACACAAACACACAAGCACACAGAAAATATAACACATAACACGTAGATACTTTATACAACACACAAATGCACAACTTTAACTTGCTCTTCAGCAACCAAACTCACATCACACTTTTTATCATAGTTCTACATCTTTACTCGATATGCATCTCAATCTTCAATCTTCAAAAGCGGCTTTGGGTCGTTATGCTCCGCAGGCAGATATACAAAAATACTAGACATATACATAAAAATCTTTACAAAAGCCTAGTTTCTAAATTCTACCGTAAATTCTCCAAGCGTGCCCTACACTTTTCCAGCTTGCTAATTTGTACACTAAAATCTTGGTGAAGCTTTCATGTGAAACTTATAACTTTTTCTGCATTAATTGCAATCTTAGTATTTAGTATTTTTCAAGTGCTAAAAAAATCACACAAGTCCACAGATCAGATCAGAGTAGTGCCAGACTCTTTTAGTATTTACGGTACTCATCTCCTTTAAAAGTTATTATTCTAAAAACGTACATACTCCACACTCAAGTAAAATGGAGTGACTGTTGCATTTTGAATAGAAGAGAGTTTAAATAAGCCTGTCTCAAGTCTAGAGTCTACAAAATATACAATATACAATGTCGACTTACACTTAAAAAATATGTAAGTATACATGTACAAAGAAGAAATGAAAATGAAAATGAAGACGCAATATCTAAAGCCTTCTAATAATTCTATACACTTTTGGTTCTGGGTTTCCTCAAGTTCCATTGAATTTCCCAACTCAAATATATATCTGTATATGTAGTTGGTACACACTTGTCCTTTATATTTTTGTATAAATACATACGCACAAAGGAGTAACTTTAAGATGTGGATTCACAAGTGGAGAAAGTATAACTTGTACATTGTACATTGTATAATATAAAATATACTTATACAAAAAGAAGATAAGATGGCGTCAAAGAGAATTTTAGAGAAAAACTTGAGCATAATTTCCATGTACCATCTACTTTACTTTTTATTCCCACAAAACCCAACTGGAACGCACAAGTGTTTTCCACAGATAATCAGAATAATGCTAATAAGGATTGTGGAATAAAGTGTACTTGCTTTTATATTGTATATTCTAGATTTACATGCATGAAAAATGAAAAAGGGTCTACTCACTTCCTCCTTCCCTTTTTTTCATCTAATTTTATGCACTTTATTCTTGTAATATATTTTACATAATCCAAAAACCTACTCAGATTTTGTCTTCTTTTTTTACAGAACCTGTATTTCCTGTAGTATGCACAAAAAGAGTGGAAAGATTCCCAGTCATTTGGAAGTTGGAATACTTTTAGAATTACTCTAGAATCCAGAATTTAGAATCTAGACTCTCTGTGATTTAAGCATTTCTTCAAAGCTCAAGGTATATAAATTCCATGTGAAGTAAAAAAGAAATTAAGAATGATTCAATTCCAAATTCAAAAATTATGAATACTTACAAGTCTAGCGTTAAATTTAAAGATGCCTTGAGATTTAATTAATAGTATAAAAGATAAATAAAAAATGCATAAAACTAAGAAAAGCAAGTACATGCTTTGTTTTTCCGGTTTTCATCAATTTTCAACAGTCAAAAGTTTTGTACTCATATTTATATTTGGATTTGGATTCTTATAAAGAGCCAAACTGAACTAAAATAAAACAAGAAGAAATTGAAGTAATAAGAAGGAAAAAAGCAAGAAGTGCATGAAAAGTTTAATTCACAACTGTCCACTCAGGCACATGAAAAGGGGAAAAAGGGGAAATGAAAGAAATTGATGGGAACTTTCCTCCCTTTCTTTTACAATCCTTTCCCCTCGAAACCTTTTTCTAGTTTCTAGATTCTAGATCTAGTTGCTAGTCAATCGAATATCCAATCCAATACAATCCAATAGCAATAATATAAATACGTGCACATAGCGTAAATTAAGCTCTCTTCCCCTCGTCCTCCTCCTTTTCTCTGGGGAAAATTGACAAGGGGTGTACAATGTACAAGGTTATATAGTATATTGCATACAGTATAAAGTGCACTACAGGAGGAAAGTCAGAGTCAACGTTTGACACAGTCCAGATTCCACAGTCTGAATACATGGGGCATGGGAATTTGCCAATATATATATAGGAAATATTCTCTATCCAATTTTAACATGGAATAATTTTCATACAATATCAAATACTTTTGTAGACGGAGCTTTTCAAAAATTCGAATCCAAATCCAAATCCGAATCAAAAGCATAACCAGAATCCAGAATGAGAGAAAGGAGTAACTTTTCCCAACTTTATTTATTTCTTTCATTCCCTCTCAACTCTCAACTCTCAACTCTCAATTCTCAATTCTCAATACAAATAGACAAAAATGGAGAGTTGAAGGGGAAAGTGGAAACTCGGAAGCTAACCGAACAAATGTTGTCTCTATGAATTTTTAGAGTAGGATATATTTATATGCTTTCATATGCACACTGCATAATACATAATACACATTTTCAGTATTCACATCTATGATGACTTTCAGTTCTCACCAGAACCAAAACCAAAACCAGGCTCCTCCAGCAGTACTTTCTACTGTCTACTGTCACTGCCAATTCTATCTACAATTGCCAAGTCAAAATGTGTATATTGTGCATGTAGTCCAAGTTCCAACTTCCAAGTGAACATTTATATTGTACAATGTATGAAGAAAAAAGAAGAAGAAGAAGAAGAAGAAGAGTGTCTGTGCCTGGTGCTTCTCTGTGTGTCTGTTTCAGCCTCAGTCTCTGCTGCATGCTCATTTGAGTTCCTTCTTTCACGCATTTCCTCACATTTTACACGCTCTTCTCGTTTTCTCAATAAATTTCCACTTTGAACTCATAATATCACCAAGAATTTCACAGACTTCATTGAAACACTCCACATAGAAAAAAGGAAAGAGAAAGAGAACGACAAAGATGGAACTGGCAATGGCTGTGCTCTGCTCTGCTCTGTTCTGCTGTGGACTGACGACTTTCTCCACTTTCTCTTTCATTTTCTCTCTCTAATTTTATCGTGCTCTCCGTGTCATACTAATGAAAACTCCCAAAGAGATAACGCACACCCCCATTCACAGACACAGACACACAGAAGACTCTAGAATCTAGACTGTAGAATCTAGACAGATACATATGGCACATTCATATTCCATACTCCAAACTCCAAACTCTTGACATCTGTACGCTATTAGGCACATGCATCTATAATGTATGCACGTATACACATCCACACAGAGTCGGCCTATTTAAAATTCAAAAGGCAAACACGGTCTACATCAGTATATGCCTTGTACATTGTACTTTGTGCATACCAACGTGTCGGCAGTCTGGATTCTAGATTCTGGATTCTGCCGATCCCTTTCCTATTACTTTTATATTAGATTTTTCTTCGTCTCTTCAACTTGTTCTTGTTCTTCCTCTTGTCTTTATTCATTATTCCTTATTCAAATGTACCGTCTCCTATTTTGCATCATCATTCCCATCATCAGTGTTAATGTGATAACCATCAAATCCTTTCACTACTAAACTACTAATAAAAAAAGAGCATTCCCTTTTCTTTTCTTTTTCCTCCCATCATGGTGGAATGACAACGGGATCAGCTTTAAACTCCACATATTCATTATGACATGACATTACAGCCTAATTATAACATTAGCATTTATATTTACAAGACACAGATTTAAATTTTGTCTTGCTCCTCCTCTGGAGAAAATATTCATGAGGAAAAGTTTTAGATTGGAATCACAGTGCTCAATTCCGTCCTGATTGAAACTTTGAACTACTTGTAATTTATTATGCATCATAATTATAATTCAAAGGAAAGTACAGGATTTGCATGTAAAAAGACAAAGTGAACTTGTACTAAATATTCAAAGTTAAAAGGTCGATTTTACAGGTACAAGTTTAAGAATTAAGAATCCCGCTTGAAATTTGTCATTGAGTATTTGAGGTGGACTGAGATGAAGGTCTACGGCGTATTTTAAATATTTTATTACCATTTTTTTGTATTTTGTACTTTGCTCTGTCTAATTGTTCCAACAGCGTTTTGCATCGTGAATGAAGTTTGGATAATGCAAACAAAATTTGTAATGGAGAAAGTAGAAATTAGACAGTTAACGTGCTGCTGTATTAATGTATCCTTTGTTTTTCATTAAATCGTTAAATATTTACTCAAGAAAGAGAGAGAGGCAGAGACAACGGCAGAGAAATTCTGAGAATAATTAATGAAGTCTCTCAGACTATAGGACGTTCAAATGGCTTCATCAGCCGACTTTTGTCAGACTACAAACTACGTGGAAAATTCAACATTAAACATTCAACATTCCAAATTTAAATTGGCCCTTGTTTACTATTTTCAGAATGTTTATTATTGTTATTTTATTGCGTAACGATCAGGACAAGGACAACGACAACGATAAAGATGTACATTGTACATTATACATAAATGATGGTGCACATTACAAACTACAAATTACACAGCCAATATCTAATCTGGGCAAAATCGGGATGAGGATAAAAAATTCCTGTGGAAATTGACAAACGAGATAAATAAATCATATCCGATCCACAACTCATGATTCATCATAATCATCATTAACATTGTCATTGTCAGTTTGCCGTCTATTTGCGCAACATTCTTTTTCTATTTATGGCTGACTCTCCTTGTCTTTTGGTCCTTTTTATTCTTCATTTATTTTAATTAAACATTAAACAGCTGTACAGTGTACACTCACTCATTCATTCATAATATAAAGTAAGTTGGAATTTAGAAAGTGTACAAATCCACAGTTCTTGACAATTCATTCATGTACTATTTTAATGAACAAAGAAGGAAACTACAATAATATAACATAATATCAAGTTGAACATCTATTTGACATTTATTTTCTTGTTTTGATGTTTGACGCGTCGCTCATTTGAAAGAGAAAAGAGATCGATTCCTTCGTTCATTCATTCATTAGAATCAAAAGGCTGACACCAGATGTCATTAGGTGTATTCAGTGCTCGGGTCCATTCTACTTTCACTCTCTCCTTTCTTTTTTCCCTTTCCTCTCATTTCTATACTTTTCACTTGCTTTAGATTTCAAATGGAAAACCAAGGTAGTTTTTTTTTGCATTATTTAGATTAAAGCTCTGATCATAATAATAATAATAATAATATTAGTATGCATAATTTTGTAACTAGAACCAAAACTAGAACCAGAACCCGAGAACTTGCTCTATCACCTGAACCCATTGACTTGACACTATTGCTAACAATCTAACAATGTAAAGTGGTTCAAATTTCCGTGTGATTATCTCCTCTGTCCTCAATTCCTCATTCCCAATTCACTTGATAAAAGGAGCCTGAGGCAGCTCTCAAACCACAAGGTTCCATCCGGATCATAATAATATTAAATTTCAAATATTTGCTATACATATTTTCGTATTTTATAAAATATACTAATAATATGTAAGCTTAAATCCTCATATAAAATTGACAAAGCAATTAATATACATGTGTACAAAATACAAAAGTTCATCATCACATCATTTGCACGTGAAGGGAAATAATCTCTTTTATGAAACTGATTCGGCAATGGAGAGGACTCAATCGAATTGAATCCTAGTCCAAGTACATTGTACATGTGTTCGTATCTCGGATATTGATACAAGATAAAATAATGAAAACATTATGCCAGAAGCAACGATTTTTCTTATTAGAATTTAGATATTCTTAATCCCCAACCTTGTTTCAAATTACATGAAACCTGGTACAAAAACTAGACCGGTACTATTAAAATCCGAGCTCATGACTCATGACAATCATGAATACTTACATTATCATTATTTGTATTATCAGTTCAAATCCATTTCAAGGTTGAGCTATAGACGATATCGCCAAAAACATTATTTTGGTTGCTCTAAAATTTTCCAACCTCAGATTTTTTCTACTTGAAAATGAAAATGGTGTAAAATTTGCAGAGAGTATAGAAAAATTGAGTGAAAAGAGGAGGAATTCAAGTAAACTTGAAATATGAAATATCTTTAAAACTAACTGTATCTATATTATTATACTTAAAAAGAAGAAGCTCACTAGTATTTAAAGCTGAGAGATTTAGAATTAACTTTCCCCCGGCAGAAAAAGAAGGTGTGGATGAAAACCTATTGCTATTTGCTAAAAATATTAGGTATGTTCTTCTGTATTCTGTACTGTACTATGTTAATGTATCACTAGATTTTACATTGTACATATTTGTGTAGAACGGATAACGGAGGTTAAAAGTAAAATGTAGAATGTAGAATCTAGACATTCTACAGACAATGTGTAATGTAAGATGTATAATGTGTACTACGAATGGGATGTAGAATCTAGAATGGCGAATGGAGAATGGAAAAAAGTAGGTTGACTGCATTGCAGTTTATGGTAGAAAATTCAAGTCTTTGGGAAAAGCACCAAAGGGAATATCTCACGATATCATACACAGCACTTTTCCCCTCTCAAGTACTTATGCTTTCACATTTATTTTTTTCCAGATACCAGATAGTCACACTCTTTATGCATGCCATGCCATGCCATACCATACCATACCATGCATAGGTAGATAGATATCAGTATATTATTCCTATCCATATTAAAGAGTAAAGAGTAAAGAGGGACATGGACATGGAAAAAATAAAGCACTTTGTATTTGCATTGTACACTATTTGTACACTGTTTTTTTCCAAGAAAAATCTGCATACACAGAGTTTCCTATGAATTGTGATTACACCCACAGAAATATGAAAAAAGACTACATTTTACACACACGTTATCTATTTTAAACGCTCTTGAACAAGATGAAGACTCACACACACTATACGATATAAGTACATCGTATTCTGTACATTCTACATCTAAGGATAGGACAGATAAAAAGTCATGTATTCATTACATAATATTATGACGCAAACATTTTCGTCACGTGTCAACTTTTTCAAGTTATTTCAAAGAATGAAAAGAAGACGACAATAATAATAATAACAACTATAACACTGCCAGTCCTCCTGATTGTCTCAGCTTTAGTTTCAGTTTGAGTGCAAATTACATGTGAAAAAATAACAGGTGCATTTTGAATTTGTACTAGCAAATGAAATGAAGCACAGGATTTTACAATAATAAAATCATAAACAAGAGCATCATTTTACAATTTACATTTTCCATTTTCCAAGTGTTTACAACAACAAAATTTACAACCTACACATTATTACACATTAAACCTGAGCACAGACAACAAACAAGCGAGTATGATTTTGCCTTCTTCTTGTAAGTACTTTGTACTGAGTATTTATTATTTAGTATTTAGTACTTGTGCATCATGTCGTAGGCGAGGATATTATTATTACTATTGCACAATATATTATTATTATTATGAATGATGTTTAGTGTCTGTGGTGATATTACACAAAGACTCTAGAAAATACTAGAAGTACTAGAGAAATTCTAGACGAGTACTTGACGACGTTTTACAAGAGCCGTTACTCAGTTTAATCACGGGGAGAACAAAGAACAAAGCTGAAAAACAAAAAGTAAAAAGTAAAAACTTGTCTTTGTTTATCGTCCATATTCAGAAAATATTGTCCCTTTCATATACATAAATATCAAATGCAGAGAGAAAGAGGAAGAGAAAGCTTTCCTTTGCTTTCACATATTTTGTTCTACGTCCATTTCATTGTGGTTATGATACCCTTGTATTTTGTATTTTGCATTTGTTATTTGTGCACCAAAACTAATTAGCAAATGATGTGAAATGCAAAAAGGAGCACTCCACACTAGACTACACACACACACATGATGATGATAGTGATTGTGATGATAATGGGAAATGTATACAAAATACATAACATGTACAATTTACAATATATATGTGTGCCTACTCTCTTTAATACCGTATGTATCTTTTCTGGGAAGTGGTACTGTGAGTACTGATTTGCGTTGTTGTTCCTCTGTTGGATTCCAAATTGAAAACCATGAAATTCAATCACTTTGTACTCAACTCCCCAGTGTCTGCGTCTTCATTTATACATGTACATAGAAAATACTAGATACTAGATAAATACACAAGGGTTGCGCACTCTGCAAACTCAACACTGAACACTGAACATATGAGTGTTTGCCCATCTTTCCATTATCTGTGTACTTTGCGTTTTACTTTAATTGCTTCTGTTTTTCATCATCGTCGCCGTCATCATCATCATCGGGGATCAAGAGTAAACTTTCCACAGCTTACTTTTTACTTCCCATCTTCACTTTATTCCAAACGAGGTGAAAAATAAATACATTCACAGCAATTTTTTCAAACACCACAGAGGTTCCACAAACGGAAGTTTGAACACTACTTTCTTTTTTCCTTTTTTATAGGAATGTTGAAAGTTGATGGTTGCCATGAATTTTAATATTTTTATACTTTTTTTGTTTTTTATACTGAAGTTCAAAGGCTGTTCAATGTTCAATCATGAGGAGGTGAATTTTATCAAAGTCAACATGTGAAACATGTGGTGTATGAATTGTGGATTGTGAATTTAGGATTGAAACTATATATTTTTATAGAGAGAACAACAAAGTAAATCGGATATACTCAATACTCAATTCTCCATAGTTCTTCACTTTTCTGCTCATTTTTCATGATACATGGAAATTTTTCTCCAGTGTCAAAAATCAAAAATAGCAATATATTTATTTATAAGCCTGATCTAAAAGCTACAGAAAACAAAACAAAGAAAGCAGTTCTTCCGCTATCCGATACAGAAATATGTACGATCTACAATGTGCATGTTTGTATATTCATTTCTGTAAAAAATATATCCACAAATTTCATGTGTGCATACTCAAAGCTCAATGATCAATGATCAACACTGTTAGAAGTAGAAATAGGAATTCAACATCAAAATCAAAACGGAAAGACAAACAGCCATGTCATGAGAACACGGCAAGAAATACAATATATTGTACACTTTTAGCATAAAAATTTATACTTGTGCATGTACAATGTACATTGTACATTGGACATGTAGAAAATAAAATATATAGATTCTAGATTCTACATTCTAGATGGAAACAAGGAGAAATAAAATGTGAGATGAAAAAAAAAACGCACAACAGGAAGAAAAAAACACTCAAGAGGAAAAAATCAATGCACACAGACAAACAAGCACAGCAAGGCACGATACACATCAAGAACAATTCAGTAAAGAATATTCAATAGAAAAACCAACAACCAACAACCAACGGCAGCAGTAGAAGTAAAAGTAAAAGTAGAAGTAGCAATAGCATTAGTAGTAGTGGAAGTGGAAAAGGAAGAATAGAAAAAAAAACTTTGATTCCTTTCTCTCCATTTTTTTTCACACACTACACACAACAAAATATACAAAATACAATACACAAAACACAAAACAGAGCACACGTTAACCCATGCTCATGTCTATAATATATAATATGGATATGGGTTTTCTCCTCTCTTTCTATTTTCTATTCATTCTTCATTCTGGATTCTCGATTCTATATTCAACATTCTACTGTTTTCCATCTTCCCGTTGGTTGGATTGTTTGTTTGTTTGTTCCTTTGTTTGCATGTCTGCGTGAGGAAGAGCTTTAAGTTCAAGTGAAATCTCTCGGCACATGAGTCAAATGAGAAAACTACAAAACTACAGTTGGGAAGAGAAAGAACAAGTCAGGAATGGGGAAAAATACTACACATACATTTTGTGTTTTGTGCATTGGGAAAGAGGAGAAGTTTTTATTTTATATTTCTCTAATGTGACGTAAGAAAAAGTGAAAACGGCAGGAGTAAGCATGAACGAACACAAAGATTTATACAAGAAAAACATTCAACCTACAGCGTAAATCGTACAAAGTGTACAGTGTACACATTCAAAATACAAATGTCTGCAGAGTAAAATATCCACAATCCACAATCCACAACCTACAATTTTGCAACCTCACCGCTCTTCTCTCTTTTCTCTTCTGTTGCCTATGAACAATGAACAACGAACAACCTTTGTTTGTATATTGTATTTTTTTGTGTACCATGCGGTGATTTGCACGGAATATCTTGCATGCACTCTTTATTTTCCCCTTTTTTTAGAATCAATATCACGAAATGAAATGAAATCAAATATAATATAATGTAAAATAAAGTATAGTAAAATGCAATGAAAATCATCAATGATAGGTCAAATGTAGCAAGAAATTTAACCTTTCCCTTTCTTTCCCTTCATTTATTTCATTCCATTTCATTTCTACCCATTTTATTCTACCTATTGTACTGGTCTAAAAATAAAAAGAAATGGGAAGGGAGTAAAAAAGGCGAAGGACTTGAATCTGTTCAAGTTAACTGCAAAGTGAAGGAATATGAATAAACAAATGAATCATTTTTCTTGATTTTACATACAGTTTGATTGCACAGTATTATTATTATTTATAGTTTATAGTATTTGCTATTCATATCGATATCCATTTTACAATAAACAATAATATTCAATATGTTGTACTGTAAAATACTTAAGTTGAAAAGCAGACAATACGAATACCATGGAAAATGGAAATATCAAACACCACATCAAACCAGCGAGACGGCGAATGAAGCCAATGAAGCAGTCATCCATCCAAAACAAAACAAAACAGACAAACAAATTCTTTCAAACGTTTCTGAGTCCTCCGTGAAAATACAAAATACCAATAGAATAAACTGACGCGTCAAATGTACAATGTACAATATAGACTTGACGTTATCCATGTGTCTACCTTCAATTTTTACACACATGGCAAAAATGTTTTCAATAATACCAGAGACCAGACCAGATGTCAAACTAGAATATGTTCAACAATTCCAGTGCGGAGTGGGAATGGCAATTGTGAAATTATAGGAAAAGGAAATTCGTTGAAACAAAAACATGTTGCTGTCTGTCTCCGTGTCCGTATTTGTATTTTGCCTCAACAGGGACAATTCACTCAACTATAGATAAATGTGTGATGACGTCCCAGTGTCAGTGTACAGATAATAATGGACTAGGGAAAGCAACCATGAGAGCATCTCGACAAATTTCCTTCCGCTCTCACTCCGTTTCCCTTTTCCTTTTGGGCCCTGGGCGTTGGGCAGCTGATAAAAATACAATATTTGTATTGATATTGATATTTTGCATGTATAAAAGTACAAAGTACAATGTACAATGGAGAGTCAGAAAATATTTTGACATCCTTCCAGCTTCCAAATATCAAATATCAAAGGCAATACATTTATGTGTTATATATTTTATTTATTTGTTTGTTTATTTAAAGCTATTTCAATTGATCGAAAGCAATATCCATCTTCCATCTCGTTTATGTACTGTATTCTATATTCTATATTTTATATTATTTTCTTATAGATATTCAGACGCCGGACACTGCTCATCCAGAATTTCCAGAATTTCCAGAATTGAACGGAAACAATCAAGTGGAAGCGGAAGCTGTACACTGCTCACTGCTCACTGTACATTGTACATGGTACATTTTATACAGAAATATGAGTATAAAGTATCAAGTATGAATATTGGTATTATCATGATGACGCATCATATTCCATTTTCACTTGATTTCATCCCATTTCATGTTTCATACAAAATGGACACAAGACACGAGAAGACACAAGATAATACTGTTTTTTGTACCCATCTTCAATCTTTAGCTAGACCAGAAAACTTGATTTTGATTTCATCAGCAATCAATTTCTTTCTTCATGTTGCAAAACCATGAGGAATGAACAATGAAAATTATTCTCATTCACATACTAAGTTTTAGAATAGGACTAGATTCTAGACTTTAGACTGGAGGAGAAACAGAATTTGCCAGGGTGAAGAACTACATAGATTCAAAATTATTATCATCAAACCTTTTTATGGTCAATATTATCAAAAAAAATATAGAATTCAAAATACATACTGAATACTGACTGTCTGAGAGTAAACAGAAAGAGAACCGAAACCTAAATCCAAAGCCAAAACCAACCAACCAACAGAGAAGCTTTGCAGATATAATTTATATGGAACTCGTATGTACAGGAGGAAGTCACAAAGGAACCAAGAAATAGCCAAGCCAAGTCAGACCAAGCCAAGCCAAGCCAACAGACAATCCGGAGTAGAAAAGAGGATATTGCAGAAAATAAAATGGTTTGGCTGTCCTACTGCCCCCGGCTACATTTTTCTCATGTTGAAACTACAACAGCATTTCTACACATACATACAAATAAAGTACAACTGCTGACTACTCTCTGGAATTCAGTATCATCCAGAACCCAGAGTCTGGGTCGTCAATGTGGAGTGTACATTGTACATTGTAGGTTTACTCCGTACTCCATACCCACAGGAATTCTTGGTATATTGCTGCCCTTTCAAAAGTCCCCGACCCCATTTACTCAAACCAGCTTAAGGGAAAACTTTCCGTATTAAAACACTGCTATTCGAATACAAAATATAAAATGCCGAGTACGGAGTACCGAGTTCCAAAATTTCCAAGTCGTCTTGAATATCCCTTGAATTTAAGAATACAATTCAGAAAACATTTAATATTGAAAGGGAAAAAAGAAGGATTTAAATAAGACGACAAAAATGGTACAAAAATGACAGTATTAAATTTACCTTCCGAATCTGTAACTAAATGACCTGAGACGGAACAAACACGGGACGTACATTACCTTTATCATGAGTATCTTTATACTATTCGACTGAAATTCAACTTTTAGCTTCTCTTACAGGTAAAAATTGTACAAAGTCTGAAAAATTCAAGGTTTGTTGTTTGTTTGTTTGTGCAAAACTCAACATTTTACATCAGATCTACAATCTACAAAAAACATGACACATTTAATTTTATTGATCCATGAGAATAAGAAAAATGGAGGACAAAAGGTATTAAACCAAGGAATAAATTGTTTAAATTCAAAATCAAATTCGAATGATGTGATGATGTTGTTGACTACTGACTGTTTACTGTTTACGACCTGGACCAAATCCTGTCAGATTTTTTTTTTCGTATTATGAAAAAGTGCATATTAAAAGAATACAATGAGAAAAATAGTAAGCTGGCTAACCAAATCAACAATCAACCACTACGAGTTAATGCATTTCACCTTGAGACTTGAGACATTACAGTATCATCATGAAAGCTTTTCACTCCATACCAAGTATGCAGCCTTTAAGAGGAAGGGACGAGGAAAGTGAAAAATAAATCTCATCTTTACAGACGACGACCTTTTTACTCTAGTCCTTGACTAGAATTCTCGAAATCCGAAATCGAAAAGGAATACAAATACCGATTAAGATTGAAACAACCCATTTTCCTTCACTCAAGTCTCAAAATCTCAAACCAAGTCAGCACTCACTTTTCCCTTTTTCTCTCTCTTTCGTTCTTTGTTTACTCGGCTACGGCAGATAAATTGTACCTTTCCGTTTTACATTTTACTTTAGCATCTATAGATATTAAGGCTCCAAGATCTAGCCAATACCTTTCTATCGAATTTCAACTTTCTCAAGTAATATCTTTTTTGTACTGCACTCTGCACTCTGTATTATGTACACAATAAAATTGGAACAGTACTGAGACTCAGAGATAAAGAGGGGAAAGAAATAGAGGAAATCCTCGATTCGGGATTTCTTTCTTTCTGAACGGCCCTCAGTCCTCAGACCATGCACTACTATGTATTATGTGTGCTAGTATTCTAGTATTCTAGACAAAAAAAGTTTAAAGGAGAGAGTAGGACAGGAAAAATGAGATGATGAGAAGGAGTTGTGGAAACCCAACAGAAGCTGGTTGGTCGGTTGTTAGTTGACTAGTTCGTTCCTTCGTTCATTCGTTCATTCGTTGAGCGGAAAAAAATCAATAGCAATGAATGCCACCATCAACATTATATATACTATTATTATTATGTTGATGTTGATATCAGCTCATAAGAAAGTGGAAAAGTAGAATATCATGACCAAAATCAAGTCGGAGATGAAGAGAAAAAAAGTTCAAACTCTGACATTTTAAGGCCCTCTCATGTTCCATATTCCTTTATCGTATTCGTATATCTATAATCTAGAATCTAGAATCTGCAATATAATAATAATAATCCTTCTGAATCCTCATCCATGCGATGATAATATACTAATGAATGGAAACAATGAAGGAACTTACTTGGCATTTTCTCCTAATTTTTATCTACATATATGCACACATTATGTTTAGTCTGCCCAACTGACTGATTCACTGTGTGTCTGTCTCTTTAGTTTGAGTATGCAAAAACAGAGATAAAAACTCAATAAATGCTGGAAATATGGAACTGGGACACTGAAAATCCAACTGGAACTCTTATAAATTATAATTCATGCAGACGCAGTAAAATGATACAGATCCCAGATCCAAATTGGAAATTGACTCAAACAATCAAAAATCAAGAATCAAGTGGGACCATTTTGGAACATTTCAAAGTTGAAAACACACATTTGATTGTAGATTGTACCAATATGCAACAAAAGCTTCAACTTGAGATTCACGTTTTGAACAAATAAAATCATATTAAATTTCAAGGAAAAGAACGAGCATCCGTGAGCAGTTTCTTTTAAAACAATAAATTTTTCTCAGAATCGAACGATTTTAGACTCATACCTTCTTTTCCTCATTCACGTGTTACCTCATTCTTGGTTTGATTTATACAAGTTGACATTTTGGAATAGAAGAATAAGAGAAAAATACTGACGAATTATTACTATTATTATTATTGTTTGATTTTTGATTGTTTTACAACCATTCGCATCGTACACGGTTTTTTGTTCATTTCCCCACAAAAAGGTAAATTGGATACCCAATTTGTATTTGAAATTCAACGAATAATTTATTTACCTGTCAAAACTGAGGACAAGCAGATCCAAACACACAAATACAATAATATCGTATACATTGAAGAAAATAATAGATTTATCTACTAGAGGAAAATACCATAGTCAAAAGCCAAAAGTGCTTTCTTTCTTTTTTTTGCTTTCTCCATTACCAAAAAGAAAAAGGTATCTACAAATATATAGATATGTACAATGCACAGATGAGGTAAAACACGTGAAACGCATCATATTTTATTTTATTTTGTACGCCCAACTCAATTTCAATTATTCCACTTTATGAACGCTACCCAGACTCCAGAATCCAGACTTGATTCCAGCTTCCAGTATCAAGTAGATGAAAAAACAGGAGAACTGTGCGTGTAGAATGTAGTATAGAGATATGGAGAGAAAGTAAAAAGAGATTCGACATTCGACATTCAGCATTTTGAAAAAAGCTTGCAATGACAGCAAAATTTAGTTTGACAAAAAAAACTAAAATGCTTCCCAGGACTCCACTTAAAGATGACAGGTTTGGGGCACAATTTTCACGATATCGAATGTGAAACGAACAGAGCAGTACAGAGAGGAATTGAGAGAGAAAAAGGGAAAGCGAAAGAAAAATCAAAGTGATCAAACAGGAAAACTCAAAGTTATATGAGAATCGACAGATTACTTTTTACTTTCTCTCTCTCTCTCTTTCTTGATATTTCCAACTACAAACATGCATCAACAATCGAGAAACTCGAGCATTCAACATTCAACATTCGTCATGTTAAATTTAACTCGTAGTCAGAACAAAGTAAAAAAAAGCTTTTGTTTTTCATCTTTTGTATGATTTTTAAAAAGTTGGTGAAAATATATTGTATAATTTTAAGCCGATCTTTTTGAGCATTTGAAAAAAAAACAATGTGGGCAAAAGGAAAACTTGCAGCTCATTTTTAAATGGATTGGTTATACACAAGAAATGTTTTAGTAGAGTTGAAAAACAGTACATTAAAAATTTCCCAACAACTTGTTTTGAATTTTGCAACATTCTCAATTCTTAATCTGATAAAATACAGATATTTAAAGCAGGATAATGTTCTTTATTAATAAATAATAATGATTAAGATGTGCTTCAAGATTTAATAATCAATAGTCAATGTCTCACTTTTTTTGTATGATTCCTCAAAAGATGAAAGGAAATCAATTTAATAATTTCTGTTACAATGAAATTCACTTGTATTTACATGTGTCAGGGCATTTATCATTTTCATGTTGCATTTTTTCCTCTTTTCCATCTCTCTTTCCTTCCATCATTTTTCTCCGTCTGTCAACTTGGAGAAAGCCGTAAAAGAGAAAGGCAATTCTTATTATGCAGCGTATATACAATAGACAGACACAGAGAACTCAAGCACTGGAACATTGAAATGAAAAACTAGGACAAACTAATACTCTCTGATACTTTTCAAGTTTCAAATCAGTTGAACATTCAAAGTACCATTTCATTTCGTACATTTATTTCAGATGCTCTGTATCTGTAATCTGTATCTGGATTTTGCATTCAATACTCTGTATTCGGTATCTCTGTTTGAGTTTTGAGCTTTAACCATCAAACGAAATGGATGGATGCTCACTAGTAAAAGGGAAAAGAAGACTTATGAAACTTATCAACTACCAAAAAATTAGAATACTTTGCTCCACCGATTCAAATCAATTTAGTTGAGTTCAGCTCAATCAAATATTAAATATACCTGTAGTCAGAAAGTAGTCAAAAATGAGAAGAAAAGAGCAAAAGCATGGACATTTCTCTGAATTACTATACATGCAAAACATTGAAGATGTGTGCAGTTGAAGAAAAATTCCAATGGAAAATGAAAATAACATATAAACTTGATGTATATCTGTAATGCAATATACAATACCAATACACGTCTATTTAAAAAAAGAGGACATCTTCCTACATGTACTTTCTCATGTTCTGCAGTATTCTTCTGACTTTGAATTTGAACATCTCATGTAAATACTCTAAAACTGTGGGGAAAAGATATGCATATGATTTATCATAACTATATAAAGAAGCCGAGGAAAAGGTGAAGGAAAACTACCTTACAGAAAGATAAAAAGAAGCATCACAGCCTTTGAATAGATAGCGAGAATAGAATGGAATATTGAGAGTTGAGAGTTGAGAGAACATGATATTACCAACTGACAGAAACATGACATGATTTCATGCATCACTCCACTTTCTCCACCACCGTTCTCATAGGTATATATTATAGATGTAGTTGTATATGTATGCACAATGTACATATCTAGCTTCATTCTTACTTCGTACTTGGTATTTTGTATTTTGTACCGTCCCATCTTCACAACCCACAAAACCTCAATTCCAAATTCCACAAAGCCTAGGCACTAGACACTAGACATTTCCCATGCACATCCGACATCCGTTATGCAGAAATAAATAAATAACAATAAAATATAAATAAATACATATGCAATATGCACGACACAGAGCGATGACGATGACAATGTCAAATACACACACGTCTATAGTCTATGTGAGTCGGTAGGAATGTATGTTTATGTTTATGCATTTTACGAGGATATAAATATAAAATAAAATATCATCCACTATCCTATACTATAGAATAGTAGACTGGTGGTAAAGCAAGTCATCCATGAATGCTTCTTCCTTTAATAAATTTTATCCAGGGAGAAGAATGTGGATCACTCGGGTTTCTAGTTTCTAGTCTCTAGCTTCTAAAGGAACTACATAATATGTAATATGTAGATCACAACTCTTTTCCTTTTCCTTTTTCTCTTTCAATTTTGAATGTAGGCATAACTTGAACCACTAGCTAATAATAATTTTATCATGACGTAAAGGACGTCAGTTCATCAGTTTCTACATTTATTTGTGTCAGGTTGAAAAGAATATACGTACAAATGTCAGTAGTATTATTATTCCACTAATTAGTCTTTTAAAAACCTTCCTACTAAAAGTCCAAAGTTCCAAAGTTTGCTCGACTAACCTAAAATCTTGTGCCTACAAAAGTATGATGAGTTCATATCAGACTCATGTATCATAATATATCATATATCATGCATCTTATATTAATCATCATCACTTTTGCTTGCCAGTTGACCTTTTAAATAATACAGTAAAAGTTGCAGCATGTACATAAAAGAGCATACCAAACGTTTTGGCCCAAAACTAAAACTAAATGTCTTATTCATATAAAATGCACAACTTATATCATAGTATAGGCACTGCATAATGTATTGTATAATTTTAACCACACGGTCATGTTCGAACTATACTCTTAACTTTTACCCTTGCCTAAAATATATATAGGTAAAATACCTAAATTATTATTCATTCATAAAAATATTATTTTCTATAAATTTGCAAAGGTTTCCCTCGACATTTAGGAAATTGCTTGTACAAAATCCCAGACCAAAAATATATACATGCATACAATTGCAAATATTAATAGGTTATTATTATTTATAGAGCTATTATTACTGCTGCTCATGTATCTACAATGCACGTTGTACAACCACAAAAACTTGGTTTTTTTATTATTTATGTATACATGTATTATGTAGTTAATCAAGTGTTTTCAGGAAAAGGTCATGTGATTAAAATCGACCGTCATGATTTACGATTTATGACTGAGAACAGTCTGGACTATGAATGAAAAAGAAACAATCCATAGGTTGAACATTTTCGTCCATAGGCGTCACCCAATTTTTGAAATTACACAAAGCATAAAGCTTTCGGTTTCTTCATGGTACAAATAACTAGCAGTATAAATGACAATCATTACATTTTGATGATCTAGTCCTTGTGCAAAAGTATCAAATAACAAATAGACCAGAAACCAGAAACCAAAACCACATCTAAATAATAGCAAATACCAAAATAAATAATACGGAATAATAAATGAACCGTATAAATTTCCAAACTTGGAGATCCGAGATAAAAAAAACAACTGTAATGAATTCAATTTCACGTTTTCTGCAATTCTATGCATATTAAAATATTCCTACGTTTGTACATTATTTGTCATTCATTCAGGTATCGTGTATCATCAGCAATCAAAAATCAACACACACAATGTCTTTTCTCTCTTCTCACCAAAATATTTCAATCAAAAGGTGACAAGTGATAAATAAACAGAAAAGTATCTCCATTCTACATTCTATAATCCGTCTCCACGTTACATGGAAAAAATCCAATCCAATTTGGTTGGAATTTTCCTGAACCCATTTTTATTTCATAAGATGAAGTCATGAAAGATAAAAGATCATGGAGCGTAGAGAGAGAGAGAGAGAGAGAGAGTCTGTGGTTGATATGCATATTGGGTATTTGAATTTGAATTTGTAGTCTACACAGAGAAGATGATGCTACACTCTACACTCTACACATGACACATTTTCTATTTTACGATAAGCTGTGCTGTGTGCTCTGTGAGCCTCAGGTATATGAAACTATAATATACAAAATAAAAAGACTATATTGTCAAGTATGAGAGTTTCATCATTTCCATAAATAAGCATGACGTTACATGTCTTCTGCATACATATATTACTTGCTCATAGTTTATACATGTATTTTTTGTATACATGTATGCAACACATGATACATAAATTATGCCTATGAATTGGACAATAAGAAGGCGACGGTTGAGTAAAACCAGCTCAAAAAGCTAAAGCTAAAGCCAAACCCACTGGCATATATTATACGTGATATTATTTAAAACAGTGCAAAGACTATATAATATACATTATACACGTATACACATCCATGCACTCAGACACGTCATACTCAAAACTCAAAGCTCAAAACTCAAAAATTGAAGAGTCAACTAGAGAGAGAGAGAGAGAGAGAGAGACTTAGCCGAGATTCCTCTTATTTTTTATCAAGAAGAATGAAAAGAGGAAATTTAAAATTTGCATCTTCCATTTCACACTCACACGCCAATATCCCTTCACATAATCATAACACTTTTGTTAATAAATCACGTCTTTCATATCCTCTTTTGAGTACAATGTACAATGTGCTATGCACGAGTAGTGTAAAGTGTAGGCTGGATATTCAATGTAAAGTGTACAATGTACAAGTATAAGAAAGAAAGAAAGTCTTCCATAGAAGCGTCATTCAAAAACCAAGAACGTTTCGTTCCAGCTCTTAACTTCTATCGTCTATCCTCTATCGAGTTTCAGTCTCAAGCATCAAGCATCAAGTCTCTAGTCTCTAGTTTCCAGTTTCGAGATTCCAGTCATATACAAGTATTAAAAGAAATAACTTTCACAGAGTTCATAACGGGAAATATGATATAGAAAATTCTCTCTCTTGTGTAACTTTTCCACAACTCCTTATCTTTTACACATGTAGAATGTAGATTGTAGATGGTAGTAGATATCTATACATATTACATGTTCACTCTATAATCTATAATATACTTTAGTATTCGTGGCTTGTACGCATTATACAGACATTATTATACACTGTACAATGTACAAGTATCTTTTTTATACAAAATACACTTAGATGAAAGTATATTATAATATAAAGTTGGATACATCATTATACGGATTTGATGGAAGAAAATATCTGTACCATGGAATATAATGTATAATATACTTTCTACTTTCTAAGTAAAATTTCCAAGAAACGTCACATTCACACTAAATCGCTCGATTCTAGATTCAACACTACTTGTTCATTCTTGTCATTCTCATTTTCATTCTCATTCTCATTCCCATCGCCATTCATAATGAAAGTCAAAAAAGTTGTCAAAGACTAAAATTGAGTTCTTGTCGTTGGAAATTTCTTCAAGTATTTTTTCTTTGAATCCATTTGTGACAAATGATTATTATACTTGTATCTATTTACTCCATAAAGTATACTGTATATTGTACACCATTATAAAATTCGTAGAACTCCAACTCGACTCCACGTAAGATTGATCCTGTTCGCCCATTATGAAAAATGAAAATGCATCATCATCCGCATAAAGTATAAAATGAGTAAAAGTGGATTGATACATGGAAAGAAATTCGAATTTGGAATTCGGAACATGGTATTTGATTCACTCGTTCATCGTTCATTCATTCATTTTCCATTCGTACGCCCTCACACAAGTTTCAGGCATTCATTATTCATGAATCAATAACATAAAGATGATATGCTGTGTACCCTATTATAAATTCTACATTGATATTGTACTCTTTTTATTTTTTATGCAATTCATGACTCATGATTCAGGAGACGTCATGTCATGTCTCCATGACACTCCCGGGAAAAAAAATGCCAGAAAAATATAAAAAATGTACATCTAATGGTAAATAAATAAAAATAATCTCTTACCTTTCCATCCCAATTTGCAAACTCGGCTGACTTTAATGGTGACCATAACAGGTGCGGATCTTTTCATACCACAGTCATATGCCACCACGGAGAGGATGTGATTGTGACTCTTGTCATAGTCCAACGGCTCAGTGTTCCTGATCACTCCTGAAATTTTTCATATAAAAATGTAACATTTTGAATTAGCATCATTAATTTTAAATATTGATTTTGTCCTAATAATAAAAATTTGATATCAGTATTACACCCACAGAAAATCTAAGTCTAGATCTACAATTTAGATGGATGCAGATACAATTGAATGCCTAGTTTCATATTTCATATGCTCAATAATCAATGCTCTGTGATTTGAGGTTAAATTACACATGTACATGGTAGATGAAGACAATATTTGGGAAAAGGAGACCAGGAAAAAATAAAGTTGGAAGGAAAAAAAACAAGATGCAAAAACAAAACCCCTTTCATGATGTCATTTTCTTTCTATGAGATGACCCTGACCATTAGACGAGAGACCAAACCAAACCAGTGTAGAATACAAGATACAATCTGTGTACAGTGTACAATGTACTTTGTAGACACATTGTACGATAGAGTATAGAGTCAGCCACAAAGGTGACCGCGAAGCAGTTCATGTACATCATCGACCATAATATTCATAATAATAATAAGAACCAGAATCCAGAGTACAGAGTACATGTTCATAACACGGAGAGAGAGAGAGAAAACACATCATGGTGGCGTGTGTTATGAAATTCAAAATTATGTTGTACTACTACCTCGTTATGTGTGATGGGAAACGGGTTTTATACGGCTTTTTCATAATACATTAGCTAGATGTATACAAAATACAATATCATGTGTACAGTGTACAGTGTATAGTGTACATTTTAGATGATACATAGTTTAAAAGTTCCAATCTTGAACATGATTATCCTTGTACCTACACTTTACCACTTACTACTTACTACTTACTACATACATTGGCCTGGAATCAGGAATCCGGAATCAGGATTCCAGTGTCGTCTACATTCTACTTGGTTCATAATACATAATACACACGAAAATCTGTGGGTTATGGTTATGGTTATAGACGGGAATATGCTGCGACACTTTCTCGACATCTTACATAAATATACTTACATACACATGCTTTATTCTGTATGTAAGTACATTGTTCACGGTACATGGTACATGTGTTTTAGTTGGTTTTAGTTGGTTTGGTTTGGTAGGTTGTCAAAAATTGTTTTTTTCCTGGGTAGTTCCAGTGCTCCAGTTTCATTTTGGTTTCAGTTTCAGTTTCGAATTCGACTTTGGCTTGGTTTTAGGTTTTAGTTTCACGCACCTCTCATATTTTCACGCGTATGTACAATATCAAGTGTACAGAGTACAGCACCCGATAACCAGCAACCAGCAACCACCAACCGACATCCAACATTTTATAAATCCACAGTCTTCAGAGTGTGGATTTTCCTCTCTTACTTCCTTCTTCCAAAAGTCGGGCTAAGCCACGTCTAGAGTCAAGAGTTGAGATTTGAGACTGGTTAAAAGAGAGAGAGATGTTATCATTTTACAAATGGCGCACTTATGTACATAACTTGCAGCTTGCTCCTCCAACTAACTACCAATTCCACGTTACACGTATGCATACAGAATCTACCATGGTCTTTTTGGCTCAACCTCCATCTCCACCTCTCATTTCATTATAAGCATTTTAGATATGTTCCACGATACGATAGAAGTACATGAAAACTTAAGTAGTCATCTTGAACACTGAAGACTGGGCATTGAACATGCAGAGCATGCCACTTTTTAATGTAATAGCCCACACTGAATGGAACAAAAGTTTTTCTTAAACACATTTCAAAAACCATTATTTTCTACATTATATACATTATACAGTGCACACTGTACAATATACACTGTGCATTGTGCATGTACTTTTTTCATCTTTTACTTCAAAATTTACAAGGGCATGTGCGAAAATAGGGACCTCTTTTTACTATATGGCGTTTCCCTGTTTCACATACGAATGCACCAAATGCCAAATGTCAAATGCAAACTGCCAAAAAAAGTCACACTGACTCTGCGAATACTATGCGAGTGGTTAGTCGTTAGTGAATCATGTTTCTTAATCTAGGAAAGGTTAGAAAGAAGGCTTGGACTTTTTACTTTTTACTCCCTCCGTCACTTGTAATTTGAATCGTGCGTCTCATATCTTAGGCTTTTAAAATTTAAAAATCATTTCATGTGTTTTCCATTTTGCATCTCCGTCGGCAGAGTTAAAGACTCAAGAGTTGAGAGTAAAGTAAGCACACCTGATTTATGATTTATGGTGTAATAATAAAGAAATGAGCAATATGAATATGAATACTAATACAATCTGCATCTAAACTACAAAATCAACAATTAAGAAACAACAGTAAAATGAATCCAATATACAAAATGTACAAGATCTTGAGACTTGGAGGTATATACACAAAAAATTCAATACTCAATACAGTACACAACTGGATTATGGAAAGAGTGAAAGAGTGAAAAAGCCTCCGTGGAGAGAAAAAAATGAGTTTTTCTGCCTGCTGGACATATCCGTTATTTCACATGCGTAGCCATTTGGATTTTATATTTTACTGACGGCTTAAGTAGTTGACACCGAGTTGCCAAAGGCCATAAAATTAGCATAATATACAACTTTCTGCAGATTCTAAAAGGTAGAAAATTAACTCAATGGCACACGATATTTATTACACTCTTGTTCCACAGTCACCTTAATTAACACTGGCGGTTAGCTTGGAGTTTGGAAATTGGGTATTGTATTGTAGTCTGAATCCTGAATGGAAAATTACTAGAAGTGGAATATTCAGGTAATTTAATCTTTTGCTAAAATTGCACCTTCGTAAAATATAAATCTTGACTACATTCAGTTTCAATTTTTACTAGTACAAAACAAGTTTTTGGATGAATGGGTTAAAGCCAAACTCTATAGATTCTAGATTTTAGATTCCAAATTCTAGACTCAATCAATCAATCACCTTCAAATTTTCGCCTCCGGTCCTATAATTTTCTCACATCACCTAAATTCAACTGTCAATTTCTGGTTGTTTGCAAATATCCCTTGTAAAACGGAATGTGAACAAAACTTGTACATTTAAACAGGTAGTAATTATTATTGTTAGTTACAGAACACAGATGAAAATAGTATCAGTTGATCTATAGACATTAGACATTAAATTCATGTACAAAAAGATGTACTTGTAACAGATTACAGATTATGAACCAACCTAAATTATTGATTCTGTATCCTTTGATTTTTGATTTCATCTCAAAAGTTGATATTTTATCTCAAGTCGAATCAAACGAAAACAAAATTGAATAAATTTCAAAACTCGTTCATCTAGTTTTTATTTTTTTTTCTGTCAAACGTCAAACTGCCAAAAAAAAATAATGGCGATGAAGTATTAATTATACAACGATTGGTAATTTCTAAATCTTTGCTAACTTTTCTTTCTTTCCTTTTTAATTCTTAGGTATTGATAGAACTCTTAGAAAAGAGAATTAAAACTGCAATAATAACCATACTAAAAATGTGGATTTTTTAGCAAAGTCTCGAGCTCATTTACCTAAAATTCCATGGCGGTGGAATTTTCTACTTGTACTAAGATTGAAGAACTGTGCTATATTCACAGTAGCTAAAATGACAGAATGACAGAAACTGCAACAATTTCAGTTGACCTTTAGAAACAAGTGGAACTCCTATTTCAGTGCACACTTTATGTAATAGTAATATATTCAAGTGTCCTACATACCTACATACCTTTGCGTCCTCCTTGTCTTTGTCCTTAGAAACACGAGGACACGTTTTGACAAGTACTCTTGCGTCTTGTCTTGTGTTACTTTTTACTTTTCTCAGTTTGAATTTCAATTCCCTTTTGAAATGTGACACGAAATATTCAATTATTTCATTTAAACTCCTCTTGTCTTTAAAAAGTCTACAGTATACACTTTAAACTTTTCCTGAATGCCAAATGAAACATAGTTCCGATTTCCCACTTTTGTTTCAAAGCTTTTTACTGTACTGTAAAGTGTACAATGTACAGGGACAATGTCAAATATCAAATAGGTCGAAAATCAACATCCGTTGATTCGCCATCCATTCCTTTGGAGGTAGGAATTTGGAATCCATCGTTTCAACACGAAACTATCCCTCTGTATGTACAAGTATCTATCTATGGAAATGGTAGAAGGTACAAGTAGAAAGTAAGACAACAGAAGCTTATTATCTCTCTCTTTGTGTCTTTGGTGGAAATCTTTGAAATTCCTATAGGGGCTGAGATAAAAACTTAAGTCTTCTCTTCAAGAAAAAAACAGTACCCGTATAACCTTTGAGATTAATGTCACTTTCGTTTTCCTCTTCCTTTTCCTTTTCGTAGGAGGAAAGGGAAAGAAAATCCGTTTGTAAGGTATTTTCGACTCTTGACCATTTCTCTCTTTCCTCTTTACATCTAGAATCTAGAATCCAGGATTCAACTTGGATTTGCTCTACCTTATTTAGACAGCTAGGATTGATTCCACGGTGGAATGTGTAAGATGTTAAATGTTCATATGCACACATTACTTGAGTATTTGAGTATCTGCCTATTTTACATGGATGGAAGTCAAGGGAAATGAAATGAAATCCAGCTATATCTGAATTCTGTATAAACTCGAGATTCAAGGTTTCTAGATTCCGGATTCTTTATTCTCAACTCTTTTAGGTTCTTGGATTTATTCCATCATATGAATACTACTTTATGTATACGTATACGATATGATGTGATATGAATAGTAAAGGCTAATATCAAACAGTATAAAATAGTACAAGTATCTTTAATATATAACCAGTAGTAAATAGTATGATACATTTATACATTTACACTCTGTACTACGATAGTAAATGCAGGTACTGCTATAGCTATATTATGCCTACAAATGGCTGCTATCCATTTTCTTCCAATCTTTTACTAGCATCTATATGACCACCATGAAAAGCGGAATTCAAATTTGAAAACGAAATGGAAAGTTTCACCATTCCCCATCCTGATGTATTCCATATTCTACGATACATGGATTGAGAATTGAGGGAAAGATTTTCACTACTCACTCTAAACTCTAGAATCTAGAAGAAGTGGAGCAGTTACGTTAAGTTAGATTTCTAAATAAACTCAGTCTCAAGTCTAACTTCTAACTCACAGTCATTCAGTTGGAGAAGTCGGAGTGAGTACACGGGGTTTCCCTATTTTGAATTTGAATTTCTGTACTCTAGATTCTAGATTTTAGATTCGGGATTCCACCATTTCATCACTGTCTTCCACAAGTGAAGTCGAATTTGGTATTTGAGAAGGAAACGGAGATACATTTGTGTCTGCACACTGCACACTGACACAGAACCGCTACACTGTGTATTAACTTCACTCCATGTTCACTCTCCGCTCAATCTTTCTTTCTTTCTTTCTTTCTTGAAACGGAGGTCAGGTGAAAAGAAAATCTAAACTATACGATTTACTCTGATATTTCCACCTAGATACTAGACACTAGACACTATAGATATTACTCCCTGTTATTCCACAGCTCCTCTTTCTTTCAATTCAATAGGATTTTCCAGATTAAATGGGGCATGAAAAATACAAGACAAAGAATAGTAATACGAATGAATAGATACTTTTTTACTGTACATTGTACATAAAACGGCTGCTACCTCACATCTCACATCTCACACGTATATTTCTATGTATACCAAGTATACTTTAATGTATATGATGTGTTTATTATATTATGTTATATGCGCATCACCAGTACGAGTACAGCACAATAAACGAGGTGGTCTGTTTACCTCTCTGGCAAGTCTCTGTGTAAATTACTTTGTCCGTGTATAAATTTCTGCCAAGGGATTCAAGTCTGTACATTGCACAGTTAAAGAGGGAGAAAAGTTTGGAAATGGAGGAGAATAAAGAATGGAGATAGATTCCAACCCACACTTTGAACAAATAAAGATTACTCACATTGTTGAATGTTGGAGTCTTCCAAATTCCAAATATCAAAGGTACAAGAAATCGAGAAATGTATCAAATTACAGTGCACAGTGTACACTGTACACTGATTAAAAGCACTATCAAATCCCGATAAAATACTATTTTGTCTAGTTTATACACCCTCTGCTGAAAACATCCACAAACAATCTAAATTAATAGACATTTAATTTCTATGAACAACTGACAGGTAAATACAACTACAAAATACTATGAATATTACATTTTTCAATTATTTTCAATTATTATTAAAAGGCTACAAAATAGATCAAAACTGAAAAGATTTCCATTTCCCTTTCATGCTCATGAAATTTGCAATTTGTTCAACCTGTAATTTCTCCAATTTTTTTACTGTATTTTCCTTTCCTTTCAATCTCAAAAGAATTTGGTATTTGAATTAAATACAGGTACAAGGTACACTGTCCATTGTCCATTGTCCAAAAGTACATGGTTGTATCCAGAAGAAATTGATATCAAATCAAAATCCTTTCAATTCAAGCACTGAGAAACCTTTATAAACTAAACTAAACTAAAGATCCTCAACTCCAAACTTGAGTCTCCAGACGAAAATATCAAGGGCAGTGGAATTTACTTCAAAAGTGTTTATTTTGTCTCTTGAAATTGATACGGAGAAGAAGAAAAAGAACGAAGAAACTCAAGATTAGATCAGAGGTTGTTATTGTGAGATCCGTCAGGCAGATCAGATCAGATCATGAGTACATTGTACTAGGAGAATGAAGATGAAGTGTAGTGAAAGAAAGAAAGAAAGATATGTGTCTCTGACTCTCTTTCACCTTTTTTTCTTTTTCTTTTCCATGTACACCAGCGAACCAACGAACGAGTCCCTCTACAATTCATACCTTCATTTTCCCCCTTTCTCTGAATTGCGTTTCAAAGGCCTACAGCCTACAGCTTACACACTGCACACTGAACATTGTACAATGTACAATGTAAAGTAAAGTACACAGCTAGCTATCTATTTTATTCTATTTCTATTTCTATTCTCTGGACACAATCACACAATAAGCATGATAGAGTCTAGAAAATGGAATTGAGACAAGGTTCTCTCATTTTATTTTCCGCTCTCCTCATACTCTATACTTTATATTATATTATATTACAGTGTTTGTACATGTATAATGTGTCGAGTAGAGTAAAAAGCATACCGACTCTTGTCTTCCTTTCTTCTCAGTCAGCTTGACTCAGAACTCAGAACTCGGAGAGTTCCATCAAAAAAAGAAGAGTTTCATCTTATCATTCCTCACATCCTCTTTTCTCTTTCTCTCTTTCTATTTCATCTTGTTTCATCTTTCTCGCCGCCCTTGTCGTCCAGAGAAAATAAAACTTGAGAGTGGAGAGTGGACTTTCTCCTTTTCTCTCTTTTAGTCTATTCCATTTTGACTGTACACTGTACAATGTATTGTATTTTTGTACAGTTCTATATTAGTGTAAACTACTTGTATCTCAAATCTAGAATCTAGAATCTCAAATGTCCTACTCTTCTCTTTCTACATTCAGGATTCAGCATGTGCAATGCACAATGTACATAGAAAACTACAACTTTATCATTTTCATTTTCCCTCTTCTCCTTTTGATTGTGTCTGTATTCTCTTTTCTGTATAAGTCAAGTCAAGTCGAACTGAAGCGGAGCGAGCCATCCAGGATCAAGAAGACTTCTCTACAATGGTCCTTCAAAAGTCAATTTACTCGAGAATCGAGAATCTAGAATCGAGAATAGAAAAACTAACAGTAGCAGCAACAGCGCCGACGAACCACTGAACAAAGCTCCCAATTTCTAAAGAATGAGGAAAATAACTATAAAAATCTCCTCCAGTTTTCTATTATAAATCAAGCCCTCAAACCTAAAACTCTACAAATACCAAATAAATTCCATGGGTTTCAAACAAATCCTGTTGTAAATGTTTATATGTACTCCGAATTGAAAAACATTTCATAAAATATTAAAATACTATAAAAAAAGATTTACATTTACATTTACTCACAACTAATGCTTCTATCAATCTTGAAAAGGACGCAATTAATTCTACAGATGGAAATGTAAATTTAAATTGATGGTTCTTTGTGTTTTTTGTACAGTGTGCAATAAATACAGATGCACTTGAATGGAACACCTTTAATTTTTCCCAGATATGGAGATATGGAATATGGAGGAAAACTATTATTATTATTATGTCGACTTTTTAATGAGCTCTTTGTTTCATGTTTCCGTGTACTGTGTAGTGGAATAAAAGATCGTAGATCCGTATTCAAAAGTAGATACAAGTTTCAAGTGGGTTTCCATTTCAAATGTGGTTCTGGTTTCCTATTGTGGCTCTTGGAACAAAAAAAGCTTTTTTAAATGTATCCGTCTATCACCATCTCATGTCATCTGGTCTCATTTCATCCCGTTCCACCTCGTCTTCTCCAGGATCAGAATATCTTTGTCATCATCTCATCAACAACTCGATACTTTAGTAAAAAAAAAAAGAGTAAAAGTAAAGAGTAGACGAGGCAGAGAGATTTAGATTTTTAATCACCATCCGCGCGTGTATACCTCTGAGGGATTTGATGATTTTAATGAGAGAAAGGATACATGATACTCCCATCTATATCTATATCTATCTGTAGAAAGTAGAGTGTAGAACAATTCATCAAGAATAATAGACACAAGACACGAGTTTTCATAGAGGAGGATAATAAACACTACATACACAAACACCAACACTCCAAACTAGACCAAACCAAACCAGTTCAAAATCCAGATACGAATATTATGACTCCAACTTTTAAATTTTTTTCTGTGTATTCAAATCCAAAACTGAAACCGAAATGTTACAAGTGCCAGGAGTAAATCCATATCCATTAGATCTCCAGGACTGAGATTTGCATTTATGATACAGTCTAAAATCTGAATGAAGAATGAAGAAAAGAAACTTGAAGCAAAAAACCAAAAACCAAAGCTCGAGTAATCCACAGAATAGACTAAAATCTCAAATCTCAAGATACAATGCAAAACGTATAAAGTACACATACAGTGTACAGCAGATGTGGAGAGAAAAATATCTGAAGATAGAGTAAAATAGGAATATGAAAGAACAAAAGGAGAAAATCCAGACGACTTTTTTATGAATGTGTTACAATTCATGAATAGAAGTAAGTAGAACGTAGACCGTAGACAGAGACACATTTGAAGGCAAAAAAAAATATGTCGAGTTCTTTTATGGCCACAAATCCCATTTCTTTTTCTTTTTTTGTCTTGTCTTGTCTTGTCTCTTCTCTTTCATCACTTCATCTTTTCTCCATTCTCTCACAACCCGTCCCATTCCATTCCATTCCTTCACAGTTTTGCTTCAGAGATGACGGAAAATTCGAATCCATATGCAGATTGGCCTTACCTCAAAACAAACCAAACCAGGACAAGAACAGAAAAGTCTTATCTTTGTGTGTACTTTCTTATCTATTATCTATTTATTATCTAAAACAAAAATCAAAATGTCTATATACTCCATTTTTACAACAGTATTGTCAAAGAAACCCTGTAGAAAAACTCATCCATTTAGTAATGAACAAATCCTAAAAAAAATCCTAAAATTGTAAATACTTTTTAACAAGTATTTACCACTAGTTTTTTAATTTCAGATTTTAAATACAGAATCAAAATCTCTTTGTACTTGCCAAACTAACACATGGTTAATATTCGTTATTCGTTATATTTAGTAATGCTGTTGACTGTTGATATTGAGTTAAGTTAGTCATAGAGTGACTAGAAATAGTGAAAGCTTCAATGAGAAGGAAAATTGAAAACATTTTCGAGGGACAAGAGAAGAGACTTTAACTTTAAAGGTAAAGAGTATATTTGAGTTTTTCTACTATGAATTCTGAAGCCTCAACGTTTATTAGATGCAGATTGTACCCACATAAAAATATATAGTATTCTTCACGGATGACTAAACAATTACACGCAGTGCAATGCACTGACTTTAATACATTACATGGAATTTGAACCCGTAGAAAGATTTGCATGAATTGTGGATTCAAAAATCAACTTGTAGTGAATTCTCACGAGGGGCTAGAAAAACGTTTTCTATTCCATCTGCAATTCTCAACAATTCTTGTAAATGACTCTGATGCATCAAAATTTTACGAGGGGAAATGCACTTGAATATTGACTCTTCAACACTGTAACTCTTTAACTCTTGCATATAAGTATTTTTTCTAAAGCCCTGATATACATTATACATCGGAATAAAAGTCAGTGCAAACAAAGCTACAAGAATAAGACTTGTTAGAATAAGACTAGCAGGAGCAAGAAAAGTTGTAGTTGTAAAAGTATGAATGCTTATAACTAGAAACTCATGGTTCATGGTCCATGGTGAATCAGGACAGCATCAACATCAACCTCGGAATCAAACATCAAAGTTGAGTTAGAGATAAAGTAAGAGTGCATATAAATAATATGTACTACTCCTTCTGTAATATCTTCCGTATTTGTACTACGCCGAGGATGAATAGCTTCTTGGTTAGTTTTATACAAAAGTCAAAGAAGAATAGACAGCAAGAGAGACAGAACGAGAGAGAGGGAAAGAAATACATCTACGTTTAGATAGATAGATGGTTAGAGTGAATGCCCGGGCTTTTATTTCATCTCATCTCATCTCTCTTGTCGTAAAACTTCAAGTTCCAGTCCAACAGCCAAACCAAACCAATCCAAACCAAAACCAAAACTAAAACCAGCCAAAGTAAAACCCGAAAGGAAAACTTTCAGGAGTAACATCAACTATACTTGTACCCTGTATACTGTATGCTTTATACTGTATACCTCAACGCTTGCCAAACCATCTCTCTCAATTCTAATATGCACCATGTACTACGGTAGGTATTCTGTATTCTCCCATTCTGCTTGAATTACCACAAGCTAGTTTTAACATGACAGAATAGTCTCTAGTCTACGTCGTGCTCGTATTCCTGTTCGTATTCGTATCCGTGTCTAGTTGAAATTTATATGTACAACAAACTGCATTCTCACAGCATCTTTACACTCTGTTTCCAACCAGAAATTCGGTGAGTTCGGTATACATTGTAAATTGTACACTGTACTTATATGTAGAACATGTGTGAAACAAATTCATGGTACATGTTTTCACATGTACAATCAACACTTTCCGTATCACCAGCAAATCATTACTATTGGAAAGGAACTCGTACTCAAAGTCAAACTCTACTGTGTAAGTTTGGCTTGAGTTTGGAGATTTTAGTTTGGAGCTAGAACTCAAACTCGACTTCGAATTCGGATTTTATTCATCAAGGGATAAAATGTGTAGAGGAGAAAAGTGGTGGAGGTTTGATCTATAAAGATGAAAAGCTAATCAATACCACACCAATATGCATATACTGTACTTTATAGTACAGAGTAAAGGGTATTGAGTATAGAGTCACCACACTTTCTGACCAATTGAAACGATCAATGTTACATTTAATTGTGAGGTTTGTTCGGTCTTCTTCTCTTGTCTCGTCTCGTCTCATTTCATCGGTTCGTATGTATTTCCTATAGAAAAACCGATAAGCTCCTTTTCAATAGTCGATAGTCAAGAGTCTAGACTTTAGATGCTATGTGCTTTATATTACTATGTAACATAAAGGGTAGAATCTAGAATCGAGAGAGCTCACTTATCGTACTTATCGTCTACACTCTACACAGTACAATGTACATTGTACACATGTAACAACTCATATAGACAACTTTATGTTCCTGTTAAAGGAAAGAGGAGAAGTAGAAGTGGGCCTAGAAAAAGTTCTTAGGATGAGTCTATCTACATACTAAATACTAAATACTTATTATCTAACATCTTCATCTATACATGCATATTATATGTTATAGTTATATGTGTACAGTGTACAACTACACACGTATTTGCACTTGTATCTTGTATAATGATGGAAAAGCTTTTCTCTCATCTCCTCCAGTTCATTTTCAGTTTCAGTTTGTCTGTGCTTTCCTCTTATTCTCTGGTTGACTTTGGCTTTGGCATCTACCTTTTACAGCTTTTACTACTACTGATTCTTATACTTGTTCTTCTTCTCTTCTTTTCTCCTCTCCAACTCCCACATAATGACTTGGCCGATTACTACTCTTTCGCCTTCCCTGTAGTACACTTTTAATATTACTACTAGATACTAGATTCTAGATATACTAGGTATTAGATACTTTCAATATACTGGTGCAGTAAGCAGTAAGTATTTTACTACTCACTAATTTTAAGTAGTATAATAATATAATAGTATATAGAATATAGGACATAAAGGCTCGAAAAAATCTCAACTTCTCATACTATTAATATAGGTCAAGAAGATAGGGAAAGTGCCAACTTTGTTGCATAAGTCATAAATATACTCCTTACTCGTCCTATCTCCCATTCCTATCGCCCTAATGTCAACTAGAAACTCTACACTCTACACTCTACGATCTACACAGTATAACTTTTAACTTATCTATAGACTGTACACTGTAGATTCTGCAAGTGTATACTTGCATTGTGCTTACATGCAAAGTTACATCACCTCTTTATTACTCTTTATTCTTTATCAATAGCTGTATCGTACAGCCGTATAGCTAAATGTACAATATACAGCGTATTCATAATATGACACACATGTATAAAGTATGAAGTATGCACATGAGATTCACTCCACTTAAATTCATATGATACGCAGATTTTACAAACTACTCGAGATAAGTTTTTTTCTTGTCCTCCATCTTTTCATCTTAATCTATTTGTTTTACTCTCCTTATTCCTACTCACAGTCGTTGACAATCATATCTAATACTTTCTACTTTCTACTCTCTACTCTTTAAACAGTGTTCAGTTTATGGGAGATATCTTAAGTACCAAGAAGATAGAAGAACTTATTAAGTGCTCAAAATATTCTGACGTACTTTTATACACAATGAAACTGAAGATGGGAAATTAATGCCAATTGCATGTACTTTTAGATACATACATAATACATAATGAATCATGTTCAATGTACAACTGTGCATAAATGCTTCATTCTCCATTCTTTTGTCTCATGTACTATTACATATTATACTTACGATATTATCCTTGTTAATGAACGACGCATGATACTTTTTATCTCTTATCTGTGCAATGTTTCAAATATTTTAAATCTGTATCGACGTGTGTGCACACATATTTTCTTTTGTTTATCTTCCTGGTTGACACTTTTTATTGCCGCCTTTTAGTTTTTAGATTTGGTGGTTTTGGTTTCGCGGAATGAAATCGTTGGTTGTGCTTGTTGTTTTTTATTCCGTTCTTCACTCTGCGTTTGATATTTATTTATAATACCAGTGCAGTGTGAAACTGGAAGGCTGTAAACGTAAACTGTACACTGTTTTTATAGAGAATAGATACTACAAGTATTTTTAGGAAATTAGGAAACGACTAGGAACTACAGGATGAAAACAACAGTGATGATAAAAGTGAATAAAAAAAATTTGGCACATCTAACGATCCACGATCCACCATCTACAATCCACGCATCAAAAACACAACACGACAGACGAAGTAAAAAAAACCTTCTACTTTTTGCCCCTTTTAATTCCTCAGTAATAAAATTACACATGGAAACATTTTTCTGGTGAAAAGCTGCTGGTGGTTTGAGTTTGAATTTCCTCATTTTTGAACTTTTTTTTTGTTGTTTGTTTTATTTAATCATCTCGTGTCTCGTTTGTTGTGCCTGTTACTGTTACTGTTTCTGATACTCTTTTACACCATTTGCATATGCTGTGCTGCTCTGATCTCTGATATACACAATTTTGTATTTTCGTATTTTGCACATCCGAATTTTTCTCGAGCCTCGAGCCCCGAGCCGAACTTGTACATACACAAGTGTTGAGAGTTGAAAGTATGTGCAGCAGAAACAGATTAGTTTCACGACTTGGAGAAGAAGAAAAAACACATGAGGAAAGGAAGAGAGCGAGGCGGATGAACGAGAGATAGAAAAACAAGTAGTAAAATAATTTTGGATACATTATGCATTATACATTATAGCAGTACAAATATCTACAATCTTCAGCTACAACGAGCGAGTCAAAAGAATTCGGTCACTGACAACAAAGTGCACATTATATTATCGTGTACCATATATTATATTATATTATGGATTATGCTAAAGGCTGTTCACTGTACACTGTACATTTTACTTTGTACACTGTAGAACTGGGAAGGAAAATGAGAATCGAGGAGTAAAGTTCTTTATTATCATGAATTGTCAAGTGCGGAAGGCGAGAGGCGGAAACTGGAAAGTATTAGCAACTTGCAGTCCTGAATCTTAAATCCATCCAACATCCAACATTCAGAATCTAGTATTCAGTATTCAACATTCAACTACGTGATATTTGCCACTTCTTCTTAAGATTTAAATGTGAATCTCCTACTCTTCTACTTTGAGTTACATAAGGAATATGGGTAACTTTGCACACTCTACAACTCGAAACTCCAAGCTCAAAGTTCCAAATGTCTAAACTGTTGGCTGTTGGATATTAGATGTTGAATGCACATTTTACATTTTATACATGTTACATAACTCCACGCTCCATTTCCAATCCCCTCTGTTACACACATACTATTACGCCAAAATATAATGATGCAAATGTTTTACTTTTTAGCAAGTACAAAACTTGTGTAACCTAACCTAAATGCTGAAAGTGTGCAGAAATTTCCTTGCAGAATCTAGATATCTAAACGTGCATTTTACATTGTACATTGTACATGTATGAATAAACTGACTTGTGAGAGTCTTGAGAACGTGGATATAAATTATACGGATACGGATACAGATGTAAAAGAGAACAACAGTTGCATTTACATATGTATTTCCATTTTCATTTCGCCAAAACTAAAGCCTTGGACTTTGAGAGAGGTTGGGTTTTCTCTTCCTTTTAACTACTTTGTTGGATCATAGATGTAGGTATACATATTTAATGGTAGGTATGGATAGGGAGTCTGGAAGATAATAGAAGATACCATAGAAGAATGCTCTTTTCTCTCCTCCTACGATATTTCATACCGAATACTGAATAAGGAATCCTCCGTCCCTTGACGGAACTTGAGACTAAGATAAAACGAGAATGAATTTAGTTCAAAGTCGTAAATCTAATCGGCTTGAATGTTTAATTAATTTGCACTTAGAGCCTCCCAATACAATCCCCATTTGAAAACAAATCCTCCGACAAAATTCAACTCAACTCAACCCAGCTCAACTAAACTAAACTAAAACACTAAAGCATTGTAGCATCATCATTACCTATACACAGCATAAAGATAAATAGAGGTCTGTTCTGTATTGTGCTTTTCTAGATTCTAGATCTAAATTCTAGATGGTAAAATAAAATGAGCTAAACTGTCTTCAATAGCCACAAAATAACCTGTACATTGTACATTTTACAAAGAAATGTTTCACTAAACAAAGCAAAAGTTTTAAACTTATCTATTAATTTTTAAAATTAACAACAACTATCCAACATCCGACATTAGTATTATTGGGATATGAATGAATGAATGAACAATGATTATTAATGATAACAAGAAAGTACGAATAACAATTATCATGATATTGGCTCCAAAATAGCGTCTAATTCTTGTTTTATGAGCACCACGACGACAACGTCTAATATATTATATTCAATTTGATTATAGTAAACGAAAATGGTTTGAATAATTTACAAAATTTCAGAGAATCTCAGAACCTCAGAACCTCAGAACCCTTGACCTAATTAGACCCAGATGAGAATCGATATATTTAATTCAAATAATGTACTACTGCTACAAGATGCTACAAAGATGCGTAATTCACAAGAGAAATCAATCAAAGAATGAGGTGAAACAAATATCTGTAAAGCTGTAAACAGCTTTCCCTTATTTATATTTGCATTGAGCATTGAGAATTGCCCATATTTTTGTTTTTCATCCCAAAAGTTCTTATTGTTTCGTTATTCCTCTGTACTTTGCACGTGAAATTGATTTTAGTTACTTGGAATTCTTTTTAATCAAATTACTCCGCGACTTGATGAAAACAATTTAATACCTATTTTCATATATATTTTTTCTAGTCCATGGATCAGTAAACTTTCCACTTCAAAATCTGTACGTCAATTGAGTCATTGGAAAATTGAAAACTAGAAACAGGCAGCATGCTCAAGACTCAAGTGAAAGACAAAGAACAAATAGACAAAGTTTCAAGTGTTGATTCATTTTTTCAGCAGAATTTAACAACTTTTTTTTATTACACTTCAACATGTTGTGAAAGTTGTTTATTGTTTATTGTGTATTGTGTATTGTGTATTGCGCGGATATTATATTCCGAGGATCGCGAGTATAATAATTGCAATTAAAAGTTTTTTTGTTCCATTCTCCTTCCTTCTCAACTGGATTCAGTATCATTTTATTCTAGACATATTACCTAAATTTGATTACACGTTTGAACACTGAACACATTGACAATATTGCAGTTTTTGTACGTTCGTGTGTATAAAATACTTTTAGCATTATAAAGACTCAAAATACAAAGCCTAATGTACAGAAAACAATGTAAACTGTATACACGTATCACGTACTCAATAAAAATGCTTTTAAAATGTGTCCAATTCAAAAATTTCCTCCTCATCTAAACTACAAACTTCAACTTGCTTCAATTACACATCTTGTACATTGTACATTGTATATTGTTGTCTAGACATTTAAACGGAGAAACATGCACAGAAAGCTTTATGTAAGTCTTTTTTTCTACGTCAGTACCTTCCTGAAATGTCCTTAGTCGTTGGTCGTTAATGCTACATGCTCCATGTTCTACGCATGTACCATGTACAATGTACAGTCAAAATTGATATTCCCGTCAAAACTTTTTCCAATTTCTTTTTCACTCAAAATAAACGGAGAAAGTTTTATATTATTTTCCCTGTGAAACTTTCTAATATACAACACAACTTACAGTACAAGCAAATAAAGTCTCAGTTTCTAGTTTCTACTCTCCTTTTTTCTATTGTTTCAAATCCCAACCTAGCCTAAAATCTGAGAAATTGGTGATGAAACACAAGAACGCAAGAAATACAGTCATGATGATCATCCACGATTAGCTATTGTGTAACAAACAACCCAACATGGAAAATTAGACTATGATGTAACTATCCAAATTGGGCTAAATTAGCAAATTTTTTCCATTCCTTCCTGTTCGTCTTTTCCTGAAATTATGAAAAAACTCCGTCCTACCGACATATTCCCTCTTTTTAGTTGTGTATTATGTATCATATATTATATAGCTTACAGCATTGGAATATATAATAGTCGTACAAATTACGATGAAAAATGGGATACTAGAACACGATTCTTTTTAGAGTTTTTTCTTCATAGTAAGGCTTTACATACTCAATATAATATAACAATACAATCTACATTATGTTATATTGTATGAAATGATGCGTATGATGTATGATGGAGACAGAAACATGAAACAAAATGTTTATTATACCACAGGAGAATTATGAACTCGGGAAAACTAAAACTAATTAAAACTCTGGGGAAATGTTCACAAAACTCAAAAAACTATTTCTCTCTCTCTCTCTCTCTCTCTCTCTTTATCTTTGTCTTCCTGTCTTGCAGTTTTAGCACAAACAACCCGCATTTTATGCAGTAGACTGATGAATGAATGTATGCTTATATAAAAAGATGGATGGAACGGGAAGGAGACAGACTTCTCATTTCATCTCATCTTGATTCAACATTCAACATACAGCATAAAAACCTTCATTAACTTTAGAGATCTATCTATACTCTATACGTATTTTTACAATGTCCAGTGTATTTACTATACAAAATACACAGGCTTAAGCTTGTTCTTGTTGCATGCTCAATGTTCAGCAGTGTTTTCTACCTTTGTCTCAATCAAACTTTTCCATGTGAGAATTGGAGACTAATGTCAAGACGTTCAACATGCATTTCATACATTTATCACTTCGGACAATTTTAGTTCAAGAACAAATTTAAGAGAAAGTTTCATTTCAATAATCATTTATCATAGACTTATCATTCATCATTGATACTGCGTAACAAGTTTCATGATTATCATAATCATCACCAACATCATGGAACATGAAATTGACGTCAATAATACAAAATAATACAACAGAAGCAAAAATTGACAAACTTGAACTTTGGAAAATGGGACGAAATAAAATAAAATTGTTTAAGGGCAGAAAAACAAAATCCCCTTGCTGATTTGGTTTTACTTTTTACTTTTTTCAAAAAGAAATTTCATCAAGTTAAGCGGTATATCCACTACCCGTGAAAAGCAGTTGGGAAAATTTCCTGTGAAATTTTCACAAGTCTAAAAATCCAGGGAATTTGGAAAAACTTCACGCCAAATTTCCCTGCTGTTTTCGCTTTGTAGTATCCAGTTTAAAATACTATAGCCACTGAATTTCATTTCACGGCAAAATTTCGCTAGCAAAAAT